>JAYJMB010028683.1:0-37432 GCA_036873735.1 Pouteria campechiana | reverse complement strand
AGCACTGTGAGCATGCCCCTTGAGCTAAAATCTTGAAGAGTGCTGGAAACATTGTATTTATGCCCCCTAGAGCTAGAATCTAGAAGAGTGCTGGGAGCACTATTATATTTTTGCTATTAAGAATAGTTGAACCCAAAATACTAAGAGGAAAGTTTTTGTGGAGTAGAGTATTTACTCAAACCACTATAAAAATCCTTGTATCTTATTTAGTTGTGCATTTATTGATTGAGTGATTGATTGCTAGAGGGTCAATTGAAGTTGAGCAATTTTTCTAAGTACCCAATTCACCTCTCCTTTCTTGGATTTTTACCTAATCTTTGGACCAATAAGTGGTATCAAAGTAGATTACATAATCACTTCTAGTGATCAAATGGTAAACCCATCATCCTCTTTATAAATATATTTGTGTGTTTCATGTGTTTCGTTTGTTTGTTTTGAAAAAAAATTGTTTTGAGAAATTGATCAAAGTGCTTGTATGAAACCAATGATATGAAGAGGATGTATAACAATGGCTTAGGAAGAAAATGAAGAATGTCAATAATGATTGTGTGCTCAACCTGAATACTTCACTAATTTACTTTAGATTCCTTACACATTTAATCACATAGTCATTTCTTTTGAAGTCATTGAGTACTTAGCATCAGTTTAGGTGACTAAGCATGCATGGTTTAGTTTGAACTCTAGAATTCATTATAATTAGTGGTTGAGATGAACAATAGAAAAAAGAAGATAATGATTAAAGATTCATAATTTATTTGCAAGGATCACATCTCCATGAATTAAAAAGAAAATAAATTTTGGGGTGTGGTAGTAATATAGCCCAAAAATTGGGGAGATCACATTCCAAAGAACTCAAACAAAGATAACATTGAAGAGTGTGATAGTAGTATAGCCCACCAAAAGAAAACAAGAAGAGTATGATGGAAATAAAGAATTCATAGGTATATCTGTTGTAGTCTCTCTTGAATTGTGAATTTTATTATTTCTACCTACTTACTGAGTTGCCCGAACTCATGCATTCTTATTTAAATTTTTAACTGACAGGTCAGGCAAAGGATATATAAGAGAGATTGAAGACCTTTGGATGGAATGTGTGAATGTTGGGATTGGAATCCCATTGTGAAAATTGTTTAATAAGAAATTGTATAATTGTATAGAACTGTAAATGATATATAAAAGAAGTGGATTGGCATGTCTTAGTGAATGATGTATAATATTGTGATAGCATGATATGTTTCCCCCAAAGTGTATTACCATCATAGTGAGATACAGAGTGTGGGTTGTGGATAGAATGGATTAGTTTATTATTGTTTAATGGTTATTCATCCAAATTGTATTATTTGATAAATGATGTATATCAGGTTCAAATCTTGATATTTTCAGCAAAAACTTCGTCCGGTTTTCTGTAGAAACTAGTCAAATTACAAAACGAGACTCGAGTACCCCCGCCATAAAAGTGGGCAAATTGGGGTAAATTACCGTGCAAAATGGTACGTTACGCCTTGAAAAGTGGGGCATGACAAAAACCAATGATATGAAGAGGACATATAACCATGGCCTAGGAAGAAAATGAAGAATGTCAATAATGTCTACATGCTAGACCTTAATACTTGTCTAATTTGCTTTAGATTCCTTATACATTTGATCACATAGCCATTCCTTTTAAAGTCATTTTTTATCACATAGTGCTTGTATTTCTTTTTAAAGTATATTCTTTATGTTTTGCCTGAGTATGAATAAATTAATAAGTTTGAGTGTATTTGATGAGCTCATATCCACTATATTTTAATGCTTAAATTCACACATTTTGGATATTTATTTGACATTATTTTACTAGATTATAATTATATTTGATGAAATACAACACTTAATGGAGTTAGTTGGTCTTTTAGGTATCAAAACATATGAAAAAGGAGCTGAACGTGAAATAAGCACCACTTTAAGGCCATTTTTGATACATATATAGATGGATTAAGGAAAAGTAGTCAACATAAAATTTCAATCCGTCGAAGTTACTCACTAATGAATTAAGAATCACAGAATTTGGATATTAAATGTGAAGTTATGGCCAAAACACTGCAACTATCTTAGACTTCAGATTTGTTGAATATGACATAAGTCTCATTTGTATCCAATTTTTTTATATATATTTGGGCATATTTTGAGGAAGTGATAAACACAAAAGTTGTAGACCTTGGAATTTTCTTTCAAAAGAATTAAGAATTACATGATTCCTTGTATCTAGCAGACAGCAAATTTGGCGCCACGGTGCCAATTTTGCAACCGTCACGCTAGCTACAATGCAGTATTTTAGCTTCATTTTTGGCTTGCTTTTTATGGTAGTTTGAGGTGGCTTTTAGGGGGATTTTTTTGGATGGTTTTTGGGAGCCTTTGCTAGGGTTTTTAGGGGGTTTTCTTATGACTTTTTGAAGACAAGTTGAGGAGGATAAATCAAGTGTTGAAGATCAGTAGCAAGGATTGGAAGTCAAGCTGGAAAGGGGAAGACACTGTTCTTATTTGTTTTCCTTTGTTTTTGGAATCATGATGATATTAAACATGTATTGGCTTGATTTATTTTACAACATGTTTAGCTAATTTTTCTCTTTCTAGAGGAAAGATGGAGTTTATGTGAAATTCTTAGAGTAATCAATGATTTGCTTGATTGACATTGCAATTTAGTTTATTTTTGATGTTTGGTGTTTAATGCCTTCAATTGATTGGCCATCTCTTGATTGATCATGTATTTAGTGTTTGACACTCGGAAGAGGTAACCCCAAAAGGATCTAGGCATCACGACATAAAATCATAGATGACTTGGGAGAGCTTCTATGTTTTATGAAATCATTGCAAAGAATCATAGATGTTAATGCATTCCCTTTATTTTGATTTTTATAGGGATATTGAAATTAGGATGTTGGGAATAGAGAATTGACCTAACACACAGGAGAGGTAGTTGTGTGAATTGGGATTCTCGATTTATACACCATTGCAATGATCAATTAGTAATGAGTTGAATGCATCATGAATGAAGCATAAATGAAATCTATCCTTTTGAACCTTCATACCTTCGTTTATTCCATTCGAAGCTTGTCTATTTTATTTCTTATTAATATCATTTTTATCAATTTTCTAAATAAATTTAGAATTATTCATAAGAATAGCTAGTGCATAATTGGAATACACAATTCTTGTGGATATGACAACCCTCTTACTATTATACTATAAAAACTTGACGTTGTACTTGCATCCAATCTGTAGGGAAATAGTTTTTAACCATTCTGGCACAATCCCTATTCTGCCATACATGTAAACATAAAAGTAGTAGAGATTCCATCTCATAATCAAACATATTTATTTCTATCAAATGGGAATACACATGCCGGTACAACGTATGGGATATCGTTATCCCCAATCAATATTATATTTAACTATAAAAGGAGCCTACTTACCTTACTGACGAATTACCATACACTCCTCAAGCTCCATAACTTTTCATCCTTCTCAGATGATCCTTTACAGAATAACAATCTCATTCATTTACACAATAATTTCACTAATGTATATCAAGCCAATGAATTACAACTTCTAGGAACTGTGCTTCTAGGGACAGTGATTGGTCTTTTAAGATGTTCACATAATTTTCAACTGCATAGTTGCACTTTAACATTAACATAAGATTTTCTAGATTATGTCCTTCTTTAATCCTTCCTTAATCATATTTATACATTATCTTAATATCCATTTCATAGCCAAAGTCAGGCTACCATGGATTCAATGTTATATCATCTTCCTCATGGAACCATTTCCTCAAACATACCATAGGCAACTAAGTAATTGTTTCTCAATAAGATGTTCCAACTAAACCTTACTTCCTACAATTTATATCTTGTATACAACCTGGTTAATATATAAATAACTTTAAAACCAAGTCGATTAAGTCATTAATCCATTTCATACTATAGACTATAAGTATCATTTATTTACAAATTGCTTAATAACATAAATAACATAGGTTACGGATTTTCATTCCCAACCATACCTAATGAATCCATAGCATCGACAACCTTGAATTTACCTTAATTATATGCTCATCACACTTCCAACTTAATTAAACTACACATAATCAAGTTTTTACACAAAATCCCTATGTTTACTATTCCCAAGTTACGGTTCATGAATAGGGTTATTACATAATCATAATTAATCAAGTCTAAATCATGTTAAACATGTCATAAATCGTAAATTAATCAATTTTCCCTATAATTTCAACAAAAAATCCATGGAAATCCCACCATTTCACTATTCAAAGCTTTGATTAGATTACTTCAAAATTGACAGTACACCATTCTGAATGCAATGCTTATTAGGTTGTCTATATGAAAAATGCTCCAAACCATATGCTTCTCACTACTTTGCTTATGATATAAAGTCAAGAGATTAGTTATTCAAATCTTTACAAATTAAAATCTCCTAATCATGAGTGAGTCTCACACACAATATCATGCTCTCAAACAATGATGCACATCTCTGATAAAAAAATAAATCAAATCAATTTATATTTGCCCACTAATGAAGTCACTACTTTGTTTGTAGGTTTGTCTGAAGCCATCTAATTCGTCTGAAGCCCCCATGGTTTGGCCATAGAATCGATAAAAACTCCCCTTTTAACTTTGTCTCAGACTTACCTCTCCCATTCACTATTGGTGACAAAAAATCCCCTTTTCAGAAGAAGGGATATTCAAATTTCCACTGCTTCCTTCTTCACTCCTCGTCTTCATGGCGTCATTTTTCATTTGCTTATCTCACTGCCAAGAAACCAAAATTCCTCCCATCAAAACCCTAAAACCTCAACTGATGAAGATGGTAGATTCAAAAACAATAGAGATGATCCTACATCTATGTCCAGTAGAAGAAGAAATAGAGAAGAGTTAAAGGAGATGCATCTACCTCACAAACTAAGGGTTCAAGGAAATAGGCTTCTTGAAGTAACCTTTCAAAACAATGAATAAAGTTACCATGAGTTTATGAGCAAGTATAATAAAAGAAAAGTATTGAAAGAAAAGGTTATTGATTTTGATTTCTTTGAAGAAATAAAGATGAAAGTATACAGCTGGATAAACTTCTGGGGGTGGAACGAATTCATGAGTTGCAAAGACAAATGCTATTCTAAAATGGTAAAAATACTTCTTTGTAACTATAATCCTAAATCAAAGAAGTCTCCTAGATTGGAGACAGAGAAATAAATATGCCCCCTTAAAGCATCAGAGAATGCCTAAACCTCCCCATGATTGAAAGGTAAATATTTGAATGGCCAACACCTAGAAAAGAGTTGTTTTCATAGCTGATAGGAATAACTATTGGTAATGATGTAAGGAAACTAAATCCCAAGAATCTAGATGTGAATCTAAGACTTGCCACAATATCCTAAACAATAACATCTATCCCAAGATTAAAAGTAGGGATAACATTTTCAAAAGTGATGCAAGGATTCTCTGGGCATTGAAATGTAGGAAGAAACTGGATTTGGCCAAACTATGTTTGAAGAAGAAATTGAAGAATGAGAAGAAGAAGGAGGAGGAGGAGGAGGAGGAGGAGAAGAAGAAGAAGAAGAAGAAGAAGAAGGAGAAGAAGAAGCAAGAGAAGAAGCAGGAGAAGAAGGAGAAGAAGGAGAAGGAAGAAGGAGAAGGAGAAGAAGAAGGAGGAGGAGGAGGAGGAGAAGAAGGAGAAGAAGAAGAAGAAGAAGAAGAAGAAGAAGAAGAAGGAGGAGGAGGAGAAGGAGAAGGAGAAGAAGAAGGAAGAAGGAAGAAGGAGAAGGAAGAAGAAGAAGGAGAAGAAGAAGAAAGGTTTGAGACAGTCAGGGAAGAAAGGAAGAAGCCCCTTCAATAGCAGGAAAAGGAGTTACCTCATATATACAAATTGATGAAATAAGTCGAGAATCTGTCACAAAAAAATCTATGGCTGAAATGATAGATAAGCTGAGAACAAGAGTGGAAAATCAAGATCCTGCATCTTATGTTAGGATAGAAGGAAGGGTAGGAGATGAAGAAGAAAGATCAATAGATCATATAGAATCAACCTTTGCAGTAACAGAAGTAGAGGCAGCAATGACACCATCTCCACCTTCATTCAAACCAGCTCACTCATCTCCACCAACTTATCCCAGTCCACAAGACCTCGAGAGAAGGATCATTAACATTGAAACATTCCTTTTGGATCTCAATATTATGATGGATTCTACGGGTTAAAAACTAGACACTTTATTCTCCTCAGTTAAATCAATCAAAGGTCAAACACAACCATCCTAATCTTCTCCACAACTTTCTCCAGTCCATGAAGTCAAACCTATTTCACCAACTAGGTCTACCCATTCCTCAACTTCACTTTCACCTTCTCACTCCCATCACTCACCTTCTATTCACTCAACTCAAATTCTTTAACTTCCACATCCTCATCACTTTCATCTCCATCTGAGTCAGTTGAAACACTCTCTAATTCAAAAATACTTCTTGCTCAAATTCTTAATTCTATAAAAACTACTTCTCAAAAAAACATTCATCATTCATAAGTGTCTCACATGGTACTTCTCAACCTCATCCTTCCATTCCTAGAACTAGGATATTCGCTCTTGCATCTTCCATCACTCCATACAGAGATGTTGTCACAATAAAAGTAGCTCTACATTCCTTCCACATAGAAAAATCTTATCACCATCCTCTAATATCTTTGTTCCACCTCCAATAAAACTTAGTAAGAAAATAAGATTTCCAATAAAAAGAAACTGATCACAGATAAAGAATAAATAAACGTGCTTACTCTGAGTTGAAAGCCCAAAAAGCAAGTTTCAATTATTTAGATCTTTCATTCCCACACTTTGATGACCCTGAATTCATAAAACTTAACATTAACATCATCAAAAAGCCTTTTCCTAAAAAATTCAAGCCAGAACATCCAAACATAGATGACTTTGTTGATAACCTCATACTAAATTTCAAGGGACCATCAACATCTACCCCAACTCTTTCTCAATCAAATGATCCTCTATCTTTTAAGTCAACTTTAAGGGTACCACCTCGCACTATTCTTGAAGCATCTGACCCTAATCTGTTCTATCTTCCATACAATGTATGTCGATAATGCAGGTTCATGTAAATTGATACATATTTTGCCAATTTTCCTTCACCCTTTCTAGAATTTGATAATCCAAATTATTTTGGAAGGTTAAGGGCAATTGAACTCTAAAGAGTCGTTTCCTCAAAATCTGGGATTTCACCATTCATCTTAACAATTCCTTCCTCTAGCACCTCTTCTTCTGAGCCTACACCTTCTTCATCTAGGACTTCTTCTTCTGAGCCTACACCTTCATCTAGCACTTCTTCTTCTGAGTCAACACCTCATTTGCTTACTTTACCCAATCCTCCTCCTTCATCAAGATTCAAACTTCCAGCTGTAGGTTCCCGAAGTACGACTTAATCCAAAAGATGAGGAGTGAATTGGGTAAATAAAAATCCATTGCTTAACCCCTGTTGGATCACTTCCCTCTTTTCATGCTTGTGTGTAGTGTAATAAAAAGTGAATAATAGAAAGCAATAAAATGCTCGAAGAGTAAAATAAATGGGAAAACACACGCACACAAACAAAACCATTTTTATAGTGATTTAAGACCCCGTTCCTACATCCATTCTTCCAAGAGCATGCACTCATTGTGCCATTAGTTCCACTATATTCCATATAATGGAAATATATATTGCTCCCAACACTCTTTTGGCTTTCATGAGTTCACCAGGAAAGTCACTCATTTCAAAGATCATCAGCAAACTTGTTAGTTTTCAAGGGGTCACCAATAACTCATACAATATGGGTTTTACGAGCTCCTCATAAACTCACTAGTTTCGAGGATCACCAGCAAACTTGTTGGTTTTCTTAAGCTCACCAACAACTCATTGGTTTCAAGTTTAGCCAAAAACTTATACACTTTTACATAGTATTTCTTTCAAGCACATAGGAAGATTTGATCTCTCTTTCAGCTCTATGTAATACAAAAGATCTTCCCATAATGTAAAGATAAAGGCCATAAGGATATGAAGGTTTAAGATCAAGGATAAATAACTGAAGGTTTAAGCTCTTGGCCATGGGTGGAAGGATTTGCATAAGGTTAAGCGAATCTAAAAAGTATTCTTTCATCCTTTTTGAATCATTCCATATTTTTTCCTTAAATAGCCTCTTCATATTTCGACCATTGGAGAAGATGGATTCCTTTAAATATAGAAACGAGAGCAAATTGAATGAATAAGACCATTTGAATTTTCTGCCATTGAAGTCCGGGTCTTTTTATTTTGTCTCAAGCTGCTGCATCACCTTTCAGAGAGGAGGATGAGCTGTGTTAAAAGGTTTTCTTCTTTTGACTTATCACAGCTTTGAAAACCTTGCAACACTGCTTATTGCCAAAAATAGTGATTGATATAAGTTTGCACATTGTCGGCACGAATACAGATACTATTTAAATGCTAGTCATATGAATTGATTTTTCTTTGATAAGTCACAGCCTTTCTCTGTTTGCATTTGTTTGCCTTAAGTTGCTAATGGATTCTTCCATAGGTTTGTCTATCAGTTGAGCTTTCATAAGAGTGATTTGTCTATTGCAAGTAGCAGACAAATTTTGAATGGTGTAGATAATGTCAAACTGATTGATAGACAAACTTTGCTTTGTCCACCTGAATTTCTTTAGAAGATTTGTCTGTTGGTCGATCCTTCGTATATGTGCTTTGTCTATTGTAAATAACACACTAACTTTGAGTGGCGCTGACGAAGTTGGACTGATCGATTGATAAACTCTCCTTATATGAATAGACAAAGTGTGAATTTCTTCCTTTGTTCTTCATTTATCTATTGGAAATAGCAGATAAAGTTTGCTTTGACTTGCTTTAACAGATGAAGTATAGTACTTCATTTGTTCCTCATTGTTGTCTATTGGGGGTGGTAGACGAAGCTTGCTTTGACTTGCTCGAACAGATGAAGTGTATCGTTTGTCTGATGTAAGCGATGGATGAACTATATTCTACTTTTTCTTGGTCTGAATACTTTGCACATCACATGGATTTATTTGTACAAGTTGTAGATGATCATGTCTTTATCTGTTGAAGTCCCTTTTTGGTCCAAGTAACTCTTTGTCTGTTCATGTTAGTCTATGCTTACTATGCAGCTTCTACTTTGTCTTCTACTTTGGTTGATACTTTGTCTGTCATAAGTAACAGACAACTTTTAATCTACAGATGAAGTGAAGTTCTTCAATTATTCTGCATACTTCGAGCAACAGAAGGGGTTTGTTCTTGCAACTCCTTTTTTTCTTCATTATTGGTTTATTTGTCTTAGCTCAACTGAAGCTGCACTATCTTATTTGTTCATATTTCCTTTATGTTCTCAGACTAATCCATTCTTCTAACTTTGATGATCAAACAAAGTTTTCTCCTCTTTATGCATTATTGTCTATGCGGCAATTTCTTCTTTCTTCCTTTGTCTAAGTATTTGCTAAAATGTCTTATTCTTTCTTCATCTCAGAGCTTTGTCTGGTCAATGTAGATAGCTCGAGTTTCTCGAACAACTTTATACTTCTTAGACCATGGCTTTGAATTTCAACTTCTTTGTCTTGCATTTGTCTGTTGAAAATTTCTCTAAGGTTGACAAACAACGCAAACTCATTGTAGCTCATCTTCGAAGCCTTATTTATCCCATTGCTTTTATTCGTGGAAGTTTTCTAATACAACATTTCTTATTGCTTGTCTCCAAACCTTCTATTTTTTTCTTCTTCTTCCACAATTTTTATCAGTTCAGCTCCTTTGGAACATCGCAAATAATTATGACAATTTGTTGCAGATGATCATGATCCTACACTTGAACTTTTCTGCACTTGCTACATTGTTAGCTTTCATATATAGTATCAGAATGTATTTTATCCTCATTTGATTGTAACATTTTGTAAAGCAAGGATAATATACATCTTTATTAAGTACATAATATGAAAGCTTGAGTAATTATGGTGCTTAATATGATTTAGCAAATTTATGCAGTAAAGATTAATTAATGTTCATGATATGCACACCATAAAGTGAAGACTATATGCTTATGTAATTAGACATTCATGATTATGTATTTATGTTAATTAATATTTATTAATTCATAATTAGATATATGATTGTTAGAGATTTAAACATACAGGTTTCTTATCTTAATACAAGTTTTGTTATCATCAAAATCGTATACAATAATGCTGACAATGTCCCCCTTTTTTATAATGATAAAACTTTGAGGACTTGTTATTAATAATTAGGAATATTCTAGGAATATTTTTTTAATCTTCCCCTCAATATCTGATCTATATAATCCTATGGGTTTCCAAACTCTAACCATCACTCTTACAAGTCTCTCATCTCTCACAAGTTTCTCACATTTCTCTCCCCCTTTTTGTCATAATCAAAAAGATTTAGTCCATATAATCATATTTTTCTCTCCTCCTTAATTATATTTTTCTTTTTGTTTATATAATCTTTCTTTAAGTTCTTTTCTCCCTATTTTGTTAAACCGTGGAATATTATTTTCTTATTTGTGTTATATGTACATATTATTATATAATTTTCTCCCCCCTGTCAGTTATAATTATCATACAATTTTCTTTCTCATGTTTTAATGTTACTATTAGATTAATTATGAACATCTTGAGGTGTTTGGATAATTAAACATTTTTATTATTCCAAAAGGCATATTTATATGAGCAATAATCAAACACTAATCAATTAAGCCTGTACTATCAAAATCATACTTATGTTAAAAGAATGATTTCATGCAAATGTGGTGATGATGCATGATCCTGATTTGGTTCTTGTCAAGTCTTTAAGTTTCTAGTTGTATGGTTATTTTAGTCCTTATTTCTTTTAATGCGCATGCAGTTAGTATATTCTTTTGTCATTACTAAGAACGATAATTAATAGATTTAATGAGAGAGTTAATAGGTTCATTGGAAAGTGGAGAGACACTTTGTAATCATTGACATATATTGAATGGTTAGAAGCATGACGATATTTAAATAATCTTTATGGTGTCATCAAGTTCTTCTGCAAATTCTAGTAATGTAGATAAGATTCAAGTTCTCCAGGATCAAATTAAATAGTTAGAAGAGGATTTAAGTTTGATTAGGGGTAATACTCATTATTTTTTCATATTTTCTGACCAAAAATTCTATGGCTTACATGGAAGCCATATATCAAGCATTTGGAGGCAAAGTTGGCTCAAGCTTATCAATGGAGACAGTTGTTAATGTTTTGGCTAAGTGAACATTTAATTTTCTCTTGAGGATTTGTACTTCTAAATTTAATATTGTGACTAATTTTAATTTTGAGTTGATTTAGTTCATTAATGATTATTATTCTCCTTATCCTTTATGCTTGTGATGTTGAATTATGTTTTGTGTTTCTTTAATGCATACTAATTCAAACAATATAGATAACTAAATGGCTAGTTTTATTCATTAGAATCATAGTTTATGTGAATAACTCTAGGTCAGATAATATAAAGATGTATGATCCCATCGAGTTCTGTTTAGATTTCTATGATGATTTGTTCTTTACTTAAGCCATTAGTGTTTCTTTCCTAGTGTTTTTACCAAGAGTTGGTTACTGATGATCTAACCTATATAGTTAATGCGTCTCTTGGGAGTTGACCCTACATATCCTCTGCTTTCTCTATATAAGATGACATTTGTTTGAGCTGAGAATGTATGAAGTTGAGAGGTAGAGAGATGGAGGAAAATAGGATTGAGGGGTGTAACCAAGTTTTCATTTTGAAGGAAGAAGTCAAGCTTGAAGTAATAAGCCAAGAAGGCAAACACTTCTTTAGATGTTCTCTTGACTGATCGTTGCATATCTTTCAGGGAGATGATGAGTCGAGTTGTGACTCTGGAGAAGGAGCTATTCAAAGATCAAAACAAGATAGAAGAATTAGTGGCAGTTCTAGATGTTTTAAGAAAATACATATTTTTTCATGTTTAATTTTTATCTTCTTTACTTGAAGTTTTATTAAAGTTGAAAATTTTATTTTAACTTCCTGTGTGTTATAGTTGTTAATATCTTTTATGAGTTTACTTTTCAATTTTAATTCTTTATATAAGATCAAGACTATAAACATTATTACAAAAGGAATGACTAGGAATGGAATTTCTATTCGAGACCTTAAACTGTAAAATTTCCTAAACAAGCTTGATAATGCCTTAGGACTGTAATGATGTTAGAGTTTTGATCGTTTTCAATTTTGTTAAGATTTTTGACATGATTTAGCTCAAAGCAGTAAACTCAACTTAATTCAAATCCAAAAACACTTCATTCAAAGGCATCTAGAGTATATAACAATGAAAGAAATATAATCAAGTTTGATAACTTATCTCTTTTGATGTTTCCTTTCATAGATTTCTCATTTTGAGCTCATAATTGTTGTTGTTAGACATGACTAAAGATTTAGCTTCTGTTATTTTGTCCTTGATGTTGCTTTTGAAGAACGATATTGTTTGGGTTATCATTTTGATTTATCTAATCATTTTCTTACATCCAGAACTTGAACTCATAGACTCTTTTGCTTGGATTTATGAGCTAAAAGAAGGTTTTGATTTTTCATTGATCTCGTTCTTTTAACATCAACTCAAGCTTTCCTGCATACACTTAAAATACTCTTGCACTTTTTTTTGTTAATGAGTTCAAATTGATATGGACAAACACTACCAATATATTAGTGCAAAAAGTCATTTTAATCATAACAATATAAAGAGGAATAAGCTGATGGATTAAAGGAGTTTCCATGAATAAACAAAATAAGCATTCTACCTTAACCAATTTATGAGTCACTTGAACTAGTACAGATGCAAAATTGCAGTTAGCCTTATGTGCTAGGTCAACTCTCTTTTTATGTATTCATTTTGAGCATAATCATTCAAATTTTTTATTTTATTATTCTTATGGTTATGTGTCTTTTAGGTTATTTATTTTCTTTTTAATTATTTTAAGAATTTTACTTTATTTTTTTAGAGTTTTATTAATCCTAGTGTGACTTCTATATTCTTTCTATGTATGTACTTGAGTGAAAAGTATATGCACAAGAACAAAATACCATATATGAGAATTTATTTCTATCCATGTATAATTATCTAAGTAATCAAAATTCTAAATATGATTTCTAAATAATGTGCAAATAATGGATAAATGAATATGTAGAAAAACATAGTTTCAGAATTTAATTTAATATATATATATATATCTGAAGAGAATTCATATAAAATTCAAACTATTAATTCTAGTTTTCAAATATACAAGCGAGGTATGAAGATATAAAGAGTAAAGCTTGATTTTTACAAATAAGAATATACACACATCTAATCAGATGTAAACAATTAACTCGAGATATGATTAAAAGAATGAGTTAAATTTATTTTTATAGAGATATACTAGATTAGAAGTAATGAATGAATGAATTTGTCTCTACAGACATTAAGTACACATAATTAAATAATTGAAAGACTGAACTTGAATTTAAAAGAATAAACTAAAAGAAATATATAGAATTTAAATATTGAGATAATGACACATTCAATAATGGCGTTTGAGTTTAAGTGTCATACCTGCACTTACCCTTTCAGTTTATTTCGAAAAAACTAGTTATTTCAACGTGTCTTCAATTTATTTTTTCAGACCAAGTCTCCTTTCCCTTTCTTCTTCTTCAAAAGTTTATTTTCTCATTTCTTAGATTTTTTGCACTCAAGTTAGTCTTAATAATAACACAAGTGGTGTGTGAGTGTGAAATATTTTTGCCCCTTAATAATTTATCTTGGGCTTGTTTAACATTTGTCATATCAACTTCTAAGCCAAGACATCCTTACAAACAATGGGACAAAGAGCATATAGTGGGTTTTCAACATTTTCAACTCTACTCTTGTTTCATCCTTGCTTACGCCAATACAAATAATTTTCCATAAATGAAAGTCTTTTGGCTATAAGAAATGTTTCCAGTCTCTTCTTCCATTATATTTAGTTTAATCTATCAAAAGTTTGGAAGATGGGAGATAGACTACTCTTTGAAGAACATAGAGGATGACGATGTTTGATAAGCCAAACGGATTACTAGAATTTTTTATCTAGCCCACTCTGATACCACTTATAGGTTCCTAAAGTATAGCGTAGCCCAAGAGGGGAAGGGTGAATTGAGTAAATAAAAATTCATTACTTAACCCCTATTGGATCACTTCTCTCTTTGTGTGCTTATGTGTGGTATTAATAAAAAGTGAGTAATAGAAAACAATAAAATGCATGAAGAGTAAAACAAATGGGGAAACACACGCACACAAATAAGATTATTTTTATAGTGGTTCAAGACCCCATCCCACATCCACTCTACCAAGAGCACACACTCATTGTGCCTTGGGTTCCACTATATCCCATAGAATGGAAATACATAGTGCTTCCAACACTCTTCTAGATTTTAGCAAACTTGTTGGTTCTCCAGGGGTCACCAACAACTCATACAATGTGGCTTTTATGAGCTTACCATAAAATCACTAGTTTCGAGGATCACCAGCAAACTTTTTAGTTTTCTTGAGCTCACCAACAACTCTTTAGTTTCAAGTTTAATCCAAAACTTATAAACTTTTATATAATGTTTCTCTCAAGCACAGGAGAGGATTTGATCTCTCTTTCAGCTCTATGTAATACAAAAGATCTTCTCATAATGTAAAGACAATAGCCATAAGGATATGAAGGTTTAAGTTCAAGGATAAATAACTGAAGGTTTAAGCTTTTGGCCATGGGTGGAAGGATATACATAAGATTAAATACATCTAAAAAGTATTCCTTCACCCTTTTTGAATCACCCCACCTTTTCTTCTTAAATAACTTCTTCATATTTCACCTGTTGGAGAAGATGGGTTCCATTGAATGCAGAAATAAGAGTAGCATTGACTGAATAAGGTCGTTTAAATTTTTTGATGTTGAAGTTCAGGTCTTTCTGTTTTGTCTCGAGTTGCTACATTGTCATTCAAAGAAGAGGATGAGTTGTGTTAAAAGATGTCCTTTTTTTGACTTGTCACAGCTTTGAAAACCTTGCAACGCCGCTTATTGTCGAAAATGGTGACTGATATAAGTCTGCACAATGTTGGCATGAGTACAGATACTATTTGAATGCTAGTCACATAAAATAATTTTCCTCTAACAAGTCACGGCCTCTTTTTGTTTGTATTTGTCTGCCTTAAGTTGCAAATGGATTCTTTCATAGGTTTGTCTGTCACTTGAGCTTTCGTAAGAGTGATTTGTCTGTTGTAAGTAGTAGACAAACTTTGAATGACGCAGATGAAGTCAAACTAAATGATAGATAAACTCTGGTTTGTCTACCTGAATTTCTTCAGGAGATTTGTCTGTTGGTCAATCCTTTGTGCATGTGCTTTGTCTGTTGTAAATAACAGACTAACTCTAAATGGCATTGACAAAGTTGGACTGATCAATTGACAAACGCTCCTTATACGAACAGATGAATCATTTGTCTATTGGAGATGGTAGATGAAGTTCACTTTGTCTTGCTCTGACAGAGGAAGTATAGTATTCTTCATTTGTTCTCCATTATTTATTGGAGGTGGCAAACGAAGCTTGCTTTGACTTACTCAAACAGACAAAGTGTAGTATTCATCTGATGTAAGCGATAGATGAACTATGTTCTACTTTATCTTGGTCTGAATAATTTGCACATCGCATGGATTTGTCTATTCTAAGTTATAGATGATCATGCCGTTATCTGTCAAAGTACCTTTTTGGTCCAAGTAGCTCTTTATCTGTTCATATTTGTCTATGCTCACTTTGCAGCTTCTACTTTATTCCTCATAAGTAACAGACAACTTTTGATCAGTAGATGAAGTGAAGTTTTTCAACTATTCTACACACTTTGAGCAACAGAACGGGTTTCTTCTTGCAACTCCTTTGTTTCTTTATTCTTGGTTTGTTTGTCTTGGCTCAACTAAAGTTATACTCCCTTATCTGTTCAAATCCTTTTTCTCCTCAAACTAATCCATTCTTCTAACTTTGTTGATCAGACAAAGTTTTCTCATTATGCATGATTGTTTGGGCGGTAATTTCTTCTTTCTTCCTTTGTTTCAGTATTTGATGAAGGGTCTTATTCTTTCTTCATCTTAGACAAGCTTTGTTAGGTCGGTGTAGATTGCTCGAGTTTCTCAAACGACTTTATGCTTCTTCGACTATGGCTTCAACTTCAACTTCTTTGTCTTGCATTTATCTATTGAAATTTTCTCTCTAAGGTTGACAGATAACACAAATTCGTTGTAGCACATCTTCAAAGTCTTGCTTGTGTCCCATTGCTTTTGTTTGTGGAAGCTTTCTAATGCAACTTTTCTTATTGCTTGTCTCCAACCTTTTGTTTTCTTCTTTTTCTTCCATGATTTTCGTTAATTCAGATCCTCCTTTGGAATGTGGCGGATAGTTGTGGCAGTTTGTTGTAGATAATCATAATCCTACACTTGAACTTTTCTGCACTTGCTATGCTGTTAGGTTTCATATATAATATCAAAATGTATTTTATCCTCATTTATTGTAACATTTTATAAAGTGTGGATAATATACATCTCTATTAAGTGCATAATGTGAAAGCTTGAGTACTTATGGTTCTTAATATGATTTAGCAAATTTATGTAATAAAGATTAATATTTAATGTTCATGATGTGTGCACCATAAAGTGATGGCTATATACTTGTGTAACTAAACATTCATGATTATTTATTTATGTTAATTAATGTTTATCAATTTATAATCATATATATGATTGTTAGAGATTTAAGCATATAGATTTCTTATCTTAATATAAGTTTTGTCATCATTAAAATTGTATACAATAATGCTGACACCAGCCTTTAAATCTAAGCCTTTTCTCTCTAAGATATCCATTTCTAAACCTTCAAAAGTTGATTGAACCATAGACATATTGATTTTATTCTCATAGGTCACACTTTACAATAGGAGGATGGCAGTCGA
Organism: Pouteria campechiana; assembly: GCA_036873735.1. Classification (NCBI taxonomy): domain Eukaryota; kingdom Viridiplantae; phylum Streptophyta; class Magnoliopsida; order Ericales; family Sapotaceae; genus Pouteria; species Pouteria campechiana. Next base: position 20,371 of record JAYJMB010028683.1, on the reverse strand, counting down.
TGCTCAAGCCACTGCTCAAGGAAAGCCTCTTCCTTATCCATATTTGGGAGATCCTGAATTTCAACTTTAACTCAAGGTTGTCAACTACAAGGATAGCAATATACAACCCAAGGACAATGTCTAATCTACTAAATACATTTTTCTTTGATTTTCATCTCGCACATCATTGAAGTATACATTTTCAGATAGTTTATAGCTCTTCAATATTGCTTGAATTTTTTTTCTTGGAAACTATTTGCATATCTCTTGCACTTTACCTTTTTGATTTTGACAAAAAGGGAGAGAAATATAGTGAAACTTAAGTGAAATTAGAAACATAGAGAGCAAAATATAGTATCTATTCAGGGGGAGCCACATGAGCTAAAACAGTGTACCAAGTCAGGGGGAGCCTTAACATTAATAAATATCTTTGCCTAATTCTCCTATGCTTAAGTATACCAGGATTTTACTCTCTTAAAAGGTATTTCACTCATAGAAGCAAGATTCACTACACCGAAAGAAAACAAGAATGCTAAAAAAGAATAGCACAAAAACTTTAAAAATAAGCTACAAAGCATATCTGAAGCTATGACGTTCAAGCCTCAATGAGTGACCAAATAAATTTTTTATAGATAAAGTCAGTGTCAAATAATACATACCTTAGCCAGATTTAGACAAATCGTTCCATAGACATGTCAAATAAATTCTTTTTATACAATATCTGTCCACAACCCGAAGAGGAATTCAAATTGCAGAAGTAGAGATGAAATTTAACTTAACTCAAACAAATGAAGAGTTAGAGATGAAGTCCAACCGATCAAGCATTTGTCTCTCATGTGAAGTCTATCACGTACCAAAAGGAGAACTAGGAACTCATGTGCAACTTATTACAGATGAAGAAGAAAATGAAGTAGAAGCAACACAGTAGCCATAGATGAAAAGCTTACTTTGTCTGTCATTCTCATCTGCAAGTTTGTCTATTACTTGCAATGGACAAACTAATAGAGGAACTGCTGAAAAGATGGTTCGTCAATGCCTTAACAATTTATCTATTACTTGTAGTAGACAAACCAACAGATGAACTATTGAAAACATGATTCATCTATGCCTCGTCAATTTATCTATTACTTACAATAGACAAACCAATAGATGAACTACTAGAAAGAGGATTCATCTGTGCCTTGCAAATTCGTCTATAGCCCTCTGTAGATAAATCAATAGATGAAGTCAATTCGTCTGCTATGAAGAAGCCTTGTCTACACCAACAAGAGTTGTCTGTTGCTTACAATAGACAAAGCTACAGACAAAGGTACTTTGTCTAGTGAATAGTAGTAAGAAGAGAACTTCATCTGGTTAAAGAACTTCATCTGATGAACAGTAAGAGAAGAACTTCATCTGCGCCTCTATAATTCATCTATTACTTATAACAAACAGACTAGAAGATGAAGTAAAAGTACTACAACGAACTCAGGCAAATTTATAAAGACAAAGTTGCCTACTTTATATTATGGATCTACTCAGAGCCAATTTGTCTATTACTTACAAGAAACAAACTAGGACTTGATCAGACAAAGTTCTTAGACAAATTACTACTGAATTACAATGGCACTTCATGTCGAGTAGAAGCAACTTATACCAAACAATGATGGTTGTACTCTCCAGTCAAATAGTCAGTTGAAGCAGATCTTATTAAACTACCAAAAAAAAATCAAGCTTAGCTGAAAATGGAAAGAAATTCAAAGGAAAGCAGTCCTCACTCTAACAAAGAATGCAACTATCAGAGGCTGCATCTCTTTAAGCTCAATGAGTGTCTTTCTAAAAGAATAAAAGAGTCAGTCATGTATAAAGCCTTCATCTGGTGTTTGCCAAAATCGGAAAGGCATCTTCTTCCATGTCTACACAACAAGCTTTCCAGCTAGAATAAGTTTATCAAGAAGACAACTTTTCAAGAATGATCTTCGACATTCAATGGAAGTTATCTACCTTCAACGGGCAGAAATTTCTAAAGTAGTATAAAGGTAGTGCAATGTCAATGAAGAAGGTTGAGGAAACTAAGCGAAAGATGAAAAGTAAAAAAGAGATTAAACGAGTAACCTCTCTCAATTAGATAATGCTTCCTCCAAGATATTCAATCTCCATTGCACTAATTGATGATGAGTCACAAAGATCTATCTTAATCACATTTCTAGAGTATTGATATCTATTGCTCTTCAACGAGTAATTATTTTATATGTGCTTAAGCTTTGTACAAATCAGCTTAGTAAAGAGGTAAAGTAATGTACAATGTTCATGCTATTAATCAGCCATATGAGTTTGTGGTGAGCTCAAAAAAACCACGTTGTAATGAGTTATTGGTAAGCTCAGGAAAACCATCAAGTTTGTTGGTGATCTCTAAAACTAGTAAGTTTCCCAGTGAGCTTGTGAAAACCAAAAGAGTGCTAGGACCACTATGTGTAAGCCTCCTAGAGCTAGAATCTAGAAGAGTGTTGGAAACACCTATTTATGCTGCTTGGAGCTGGAATCCAAAGGAGTGTTTGGAGCACTAATGTATTCCATTATAATTGATAATGGAACCCAAGGCACAATAAGTGTATCCTTGAAAGAGTGGACATATGGATAGGGTGTCGGAACCATTATAAAAATTATTTTATTGTCTGCTTGATTGCTTTGCTTTGCACATTCTAGCTTATCATTACATTTTACATATTATTACACACACAAACACACACAATTATCTATCTGAAATAAGAATGGCTAAGGAAAGCTAAATTTTTATGTGGAGTATATACAATGATTGAACAACAACTATGAAAATTTATATGCATTCCAATATCATTTCTGCTCGACACATAAATTTTTATTTTGCAAAAATTTTCATATACTTAATTCACCCCTCCCTTCTTGAGTTATCTACTACATGGAACCATCACAAACCACTATAAAAATATATGTATTAGTGTTCTGTTTGATCTTCATTCATTTTATTTCAGCACCATCCTTTTTATTTGGCCAATATTTTTAATAGCTCAATTTAGGCCCCCTCTTGAGCTGCAATTTTCACGGGACTAATAACCTATAGAACCAAAATTAGGATCATCCCCTCCACCCCCAACCCACCAACCACCATACACATCCCTGCCCAACCCTCTGTGCAAAGTCCTTGCATAAAGGTTGGTGTATCTAAGAAATCTGGAACCCTTGAAATGAAGCCTTCACCAACCGCCCCTCAATCTATCCAAATCAATCTTCTAGCCTCTTCTTTCCCTCAAATCCCTAACAACCAAGCCTTCTTTCCCCTTAACTATTGTAAGAAACCTAGATCTAAGCCTTAAACCTCTGTTACCATCCACTATTTTTCTCATGTTTTTTTGTATTATTCTATCCTTTCCAAATGTATATGTACTCATTTTAAATCATTCTTTTTATAAATACAATGAAATTTTGTCCTATGTATGTGCCTTCATTCTCATTTTATAGTGCATTTTTTTTGCATCCCTTGTACCTTTTTTATTATGACAAAATGGTGGAGAAAAAGCATGTAGTGAAATTAATTAGGAGGGGAAATGCATACATTCAAGGGGAGCCTCATTAGTCATACAATTTTTTTTAAGTTCCCTCATTTTCTGAAATGTTTTACTCAATTATTTTGTCATCATTAGAAAGGAGGAGAATGTTTAGTTAACCCCTTACTTGGCTTGATTCTTTGATGATGAATGTAATGTATTAGCTAAGTTTTGATGATGAGCAAACACAAGAGTGAGAAAGTTAGGTACTGACAAGTTATTTCCAAGTGGTGTAGAGTTAAAATAATAAAACTAAAATCATACTCAAGGAAATCAACTTTAAAAGTGATATGAAATGTAAATCTTGAATCATCAAGATAAGTATATCACAAGTAAATTTTTGTAGACTTAGAGGACAACTCAAAAGTCTCAAAGGATCAATTCTACGCTTCAAAGGACATTTCAAAGGATTCAAAGACATCTGAAATCATGCTTTGGATTTCAAAGGACACCTTAGAGGCCACTTCAAGGATCTCAAGAAGAGTCTGAAACAAGATTTAGCATAAAACAATTTCAGAGGAATTATCAGAAGATTGAAATTTTTCTCAGAGGATGATACCTCTATTTCAAAATCCTTAACACACCCTCTGGAAGTGTTTCAGAAGAAAATTAGTTTTCAAAGACTTCTTTAGAGAAAGAAATGAACTTCAAAAACCAAAAAATATAACCATTAGTGTTAGTTGAGAGTGTCGGTATTTAGAGGAATTCTCAGAGGAAGCAACTCCAAATTTTAGGGGTCTAAAGGCCTATCCAAACCAAGCTTTCCTCTCTCAATAGCCTTTCTGCATTTATTGCTGCAATAGTAACTAACACAGCTCACCCAACTTTCAAAGTTTTAAAGCTTAATTTCAAAGTTCTAACAACCAATTTTGTCAACTTTTAAGTTGAGTGAAGTTCAAGTAATAAAAAATGATCAGAAATTTACTAGAAATGAAAGAAACCATTAAATAATCTTCTAAGGTTATAAATAAAAGTTCAAATCAGTGGAAGAAGTTAGTTAAACAAATTAAAAAGAGAGCATTTACAAGCATTCAAAGTTTTCTTCCATGTTTCAACTCAATCTACGCTGAACTTTAAATAAAATTTAAAGTTGCATCTTCATCAAACTTCTTGGAGTTTGAACGAATTATTTTTTATTGCTATAGTATTTATTCATTGATCCTTTAATTGTGAACACATCTGCCTAAGTAAGAGGCATTTCATTTGTACAAGTTACTTCCTATTTATTGCTTCTACAAGCAAGGAGCTTGCTGTATTATTTATTTGATTTAAGCAAGTAGGAAAGATTTGCTGTGCATGTAAAAGTTTATTGGTGAGCTTAGCAAAACTAACTTGCTATTATTTGAAAAGGTATTAGCGGAACCTAAGATTGTAGAGAGTGAATCTGGCCAAACCATTATAAATATATCTATCTAATAGGATGTGGATTATTTCCATTCATTTTTTAGCACAATGTGTTTATTTTGGCCAAAGTTTTTAAAAGCTCAATTTGCAAGCGCCCCACCCCGCCCCTCCCTACTTGAGTTACCATTTGCATAGGACCGACACCAACCTCTTTCATTTAGGGTATGGCTACACAAGGTGGCAATCATAACTAAATGCTAGCAAATCTATGCAATATTAACTATTTTCTCCTCCAGTTTTAGTTTTCTTTCTTTTTGTGGTTACAATGTTTAAGCTCAAAGGGAAATTCTGAGATCTCAATAAAATATGAAGTGTATCCATTCCCAGGAGCATAAGAATCACAATCCACTGCATCCTCTATCATTATTATCATCTAAGCTCTTTTTTCTTTGTGAAATAGGCATAAACTAAATGAATCTTTCTATGTGTTTCCTCTATCCATGAGACTATCCTCTTTTAAACCATTGGTTCTTCTTCTAGCTCCACCCAAATATTTTAGGACCACTACATATATATATATATAGAGTAGACTCAACTTCCTTAGTTTAATAAATGTAATACATCAGTAGTTAGACTTAGACTATCAAGTTTGCTAGCCAATTGAAATCATTGTAAAAGCATTCTTTAAAAATGAAGAAGATCAAATATGGCCTCAATTGTAAACAACTTCATTTAAGTAGTCCCAAATCATAACATTTAAAACTTGATTAATGACATGGACGATGTCCAAATGGATAGGAGCTATGTATGATTAGGTTCTTATTATGGATTTAGCTTCTGGTCACTTCTAATAGATATGATTTAAAGTTACTTCTCATTTTGCACAAATTTGGAAAATGTAGGAAACATGGAAAATGTTTCATCTTTGCTTGCCAAAAGTATTACCCAAGTAAATCTTTAGTAGTCATCTACAATTATATACACATACCTTTTATCACCAAGACTCAAAATGTTGAATGACCCAAATAAATCCATATGCTATTACTCAAGAGGTCTTGAAGTGAAAATTAATTTTAGGTGCAAATGATATCTTGGTCTATTTAGATACTTGGCAAGCTTTGCAAATTTAATTTTTGTCATATTTTAGCTAGGGCAAGTCATTTATCAAGTTCTTTTTCCACAAGCTTTTAATGTTTATCGTATTTATATGCCAAGCTTCTTGTGCCACAACCATGGATCATCATCAATAGTAATCAAGCATTTTCCAATGAACTCATCAAGGTAAACTAAACATACATTTTCATGTCTTTTTCCAACAAAAAGAATACTATCATTTGCATCAAGTATACTATATATTGATGATTCAAACACAACTTTATAACCTTTATCACACAGTTGGCTAAAATTTAATAGGTTATGTTTGAGCCCACCAATATACAAAAATTCTTCAATGTAAGCACTAGACAAACCATAAATTTTGCCTTTCCCTTTGACGAAACCTTTGTTATTATTTCCAATGGAAGTGTTTCCTTTTTCAATTCTTTCAAACTCAATAAATAGTTTATTATTATCATGTAATGTAAACAACCACTATCCATATGCCATTGATTCTCTGTTATTTTTCTAAAGCCCCCAAAAAATTTATTCTACTTTATTTCTTTGTTACCCAAACCTTGGGTCCTTGGGGTTAGTAGTAAAATATATAAGTGCCCATTGCTTCTTGGTTCCTAGAGGTCTCAAGGATTCTCTCTTAGGTTTCCATATTAACTTTGCACCCTTATCTGCTTTACTTTCTAATGTACATTGGTAAATTTTATATCCATTGCAGTTACAATAATGATAAATTGAGTTTGAATTGCTTGTAGTGGATCGAGTATTTATCGTATGATACCTAATAGAGACACACTACTAGAACTTCTACTCTTCCTTGTTATTTTAAGCTTTTAGCCTTCTCATTTCTTAAGTTTAAAAAATTGGTAAGCTTTGGTAGGATCTTGAAACTCAAAGGTTGCTCCTTAACACTTCCAAGTCTTTCTCTATTTGTTACAAGTCTATCCAATGTCACATATTGAGTTGTTCAATCTCTAGGATTAGAGAACTTTTCAATTACTTCTTACATGCTCTCTTTATCATTTTTCAACTAGGCAACTTCCTCTTCTAAGTTTTTTATTTTTTCTTTCAATTCTTGGTTTTTAATTATAGAGGATTCAAGCTCTATCTTCTTAGCACTAAACTTCCTATCAAGGCTTTAAACTCAATAAGCAAGCAATCACAAGGAAAATGAAGTTCATCCATATTAACATAAGAAGCATAAATAATGTGGATAAAGTTTACTTCCATTTTCTTATGTGCCATGTGACATGAATTGGATTGGGCATGACTAGGAACTTGTATAGTTTATGTAGAGTGTTGATGTAGTTCATCCACAAAAATGTAACTTCTGATTCAACAACTAAATTTATCTACTCCATTTTGATTTCTCATTTAGTTCCAAATGATAGATAGGATGACATTATTTCTTCCTAGTATAGATTTAATTTCAAGAGACATCATTTAAAGCTTATCTATGTAGGATTGTTCTGCATGATGGTCATAAATACTAGCATGAAAAATATCAGATTTGTTTGAGTTCGAATTACAATACCCTTTACTTACCTTTCCTCCTTAACTCCCTTGAACAATGTTTCTCTTTCAACTAATGTCAAGGAGTCATTTGTCTCTTGATATTGCTTTGAGAGATGCTTGGAGTTCCTTCTTGACATTTTCCTTTTTTCATTCACAATTGCTTGAAGAAGAGAAATTATTAACACCTTCTGAGAAAAAATGTCCTTCCTTTTTGTCAAGCTCATTTTTGTTTCCCTTTTCTCTTTCTTACTTATTATTTTTTCCATTCTTTATACTAGGCTCTTTATCTTCATTCTTCTTTTCTCTTTCAAAGCTTTTCCTACTTTCATTACTCTCATTTCTTATGTCTTCAGCATTCTTTGCAATATTATCTTTCTAATCATTTTTATTATTTTCATCCATTTACTACTCTTCCTTTTCTTCTTCTTTTTCTTTTCCTTCACTCACATTTGTCTTAACAAACATGTTAGCCCCAAATTGCTGCAATTGAATTTGCCCCTCATGGATTGTCTCAAGCTTATCCCAAATCTCTTTTGCACTTTTACAAGATAAGGCATGTTCAGTTTTAATTGGAGAGAGCACAAAGTAAGACATTCATCGCTTTGGCATTTACTTGACTTGCTCTCACTTCAACAACATTTGTGGCAATGAAGATAATTTCCCAAGTTTCAAAATCGTTGGCCAAAATGAACGTTTCCATCCTCTTTTTCCAATAAACATAATTTGTTCCATCAAAGTAAGGAACTTGATTGATGGGATGACCTTTTATAAATACAAAGGATGAAGATGATGGGTTAGCTATTTGGAATATCTACAAATGTTTATGTAGTCTGCTCTGATGCCACTTATTGGTCTCTTTAGCTAGGCTTAACCCAAGAGGGGAGGGTGAATTGGACTTATAGAATTTTCTTGCTTAAAACCCTATAAGTGTAAATCCCTCTCTTCAAGATATTTGCAATTAAATTATTAATAAATAGCTTAGCAATCCTCCAGTATCAAGCAAACATCAAATTCAGCAGATTGAGATTGTGGAAGTTGAAGAACAGAGTGGAGTTTCATCTTGTAACTAGATTTGGTGGATTTTAACTAGAGTAAACTAAGCAGTAAGCCATTTCTATCATCCATTAAGAGTTCTAGTGGCTTAAATTATGGATTTTAAAGTTTTCAAAATTTAGAAGTTAAGGTTTAGGGAAAAACAAGATTTCAATATTGAATTGGATATTTTGAATGTGAATTTTGATGGGAATTCAGTTCAAATGCATTAATAAGTCATTTGGAATAGAAACCCCAACTTGTAAATAATGAGCATATGGAATTTCAGAAATTGTACTATAGATGTTTAATGAAATGGTGCTAAGAGTAGTATAACATGATTAACTTTGGTTAACGATTCCATGATTATATCTTAATTGAGTTATAGTAAAGTAATTAGCAAAATCCTAATCAGGATTATGTTAGAAACTTAGAATGGAATTTGAAGTGGTTACCTTTATAAACAGAAAATGCAAATGAATGATCATGAGAGCTATGTTAGGACGTCTGAATTGTGAAGCACATATTGGAAATACAAAATTTACATCTAAAGAAAAGGGTGGAGATTGCATACAAGGTAAGCAGGTTTATTTGCTTAATTATTTTTACTAAAATTGAGATCTTTATTATGAATATTATTCAATTATATTATGAGTTCATTCTTGGGATAAAAGTTGTATATCATACTTTAGATATGTGCCAATTAAGTTAAGTGTATAGTAAAAAGTTTGGAAGAAGAGAATTAAGTAAGGTTGAAATGAAGGAATGCACTTGGGAAGTAACTTAGCATATGTGAAGTATGATAAAATTTATTGAAAGTTATGGTTCTGTGTCGCAATATAGCTTTTCTGTAGCATGACACTACTTGTTCTTCATGGTTCCATGCATGTTCTTCAGTGTCGTGACTATATCACGACACTGACTTCTCTTTTGCCTTTTTGCCTTCTTTTTGACTAAGTTTATGTACCTCTTTTATTTTGCCCAAACAAAGCATAGAACATGCAACATATAAGTGAATAATAATGAATATATTAGACGGATGAGGTTATAATGTTATAATGATTGATGGCTTAGCATAATAATGCATTTAGTAAAATGTATAAATTTGAAAGTGATGTTTTAACTGAGTATGTAATTGAATTTGGTTACTTGGTTGAGAATGGAAGATATTCTTAGATAATTGTGATGATATGATAAACATGGAATGTCATAAAAGTTATACTATTGGGTTGGATAATTGAATGGAAATATTATAATCTGAGTATGACTTGCATAATTGCCCATGCATGAAATATTGGATTATAGTAAATTGGGTTTAGACGCATATCGGGATGGTTATTTGGTTATTGGGATCCCACCCTTGTTAGGGCTTTGTTATATATATACCACCTTGTTTGGCGAAGAGGTCTGATCAACCTATTATTTATGAGACTTCTCTGATTACTTAGTAGGTGTAAATAAGAAACCTATGACCCCTGAGTTGTAACAATCATAGAATGTTTCAAGCCTCATAACATTCGTCACCAAGGTAGTAGGAAAACTAAAGTACACTGAAGTTGTAAGAAAGATGAGTCCATTTGATTGTGATATTGTGTATTTGGTTTGATTGGTGACCTCCCGAATATGGTGCTGATTTTTTGTAGGTAAAAGACAGTGAATGATTGGAAATGAAAGGAATGCATTAAAAATGAAGTGGATTTAAATGTAAATAGGCACAATCAGATATAATAGAGATCTTAATAGATTTGTGTTGGGGAATTTTATTACTATTTGTATGCAATCCATGATAGTATAGTTTTATATTGAGCATATGAATCCTATTATATATAGTCTATGATTTAATTATTGATTTGATTTATACCTACTTACTGAGTTACTCGAACTCACTGTATTTTATTATGTTTTAGTTGACAAGCCAGAAGACGGAGCCCAACTAGGGGTTGGAGCTTAAGAGAGGGATTAACCATGATAATTAGAGTTTCTTATCTTATTGAAATCTTTTGGAATGTATATAAAGTGTGATTTATTTAATATGGTAATGGTATAAATAATGTAAATTTAAGTGTGTGGAGTGTTAAGTTGCATGTCTTTGATTTATTAGACGTAAGAATGACTATAATTCTGGGCATATGTGGGTGTTTGTGAATGTTTATACAGGAGTAAATGGGTAAGTTTAGGGGAGATTCTGGCCGAGAGTCCTCCTATTTTTTCCTGAGTAACACCTCAATAAGCAGGGCATTACAACACCTCATTATAGAAATCTAATTAAATTTTCAAATACATATATATAAAAGGTTTCCAATCCCAAGTTATCATACCATAATAAAAATATCTTCAATTCTTCCTCACAGGCCCTAACCCATAGTTGGGATCTTTACTTAACTTGTTAGCTAAAAATTAAAAAAAAAAGGCATGAGTCCCAGGCGAACTTAGTAAGTAAGCATTTTAGTAAACAATCATTAATCCAAAAGCAGCATATTTTACACTAAACCATAAATAAATGCACACATCTCATCTTGAGATGTAAAATACAACAACCATAAGTCCATACCAATGAAATCTAACATGAGGATTAAGCCCTCACTTACTAATACAATTGCTAATGCAACACTTTACGCCTGAAGGGCATATTAATGTACCGCAACACTTTACGCCTGAAGGGCGTATTAATGTACCATGCAGGCATAAATTATCATAACTATTTCATTTAGACACAATATCATATCTATACACACACACACACAACACTATGGAATGCTTTCCATTTATCAATACATATTCACAGAATATACAATAGAAATAATGCTCGTGGGATAATATATATATTCCCATTCATCCATATAAACATCACTCCAAAGACAATTAGGGAATTCATACTATTCCCTATACACACGCATATAGTGGAACCTATGGCAGAATGAGTGTGTGCTCTTGGAAGAGTGGATGAAAGGACGGGGTTCCTGAACCACTATAAAAAATCATATTGTTTATGTATACTTGTTTATTTTATTTCTTGTACTTACTATTCTATTACTTAGTTTACATTGCATAGTACACAAGCACGAAAAGAGGGAAGTAATCTTGTAGGGGACAAGTAAGAAATTTTTATAAACCCAATTCATCCCTCCCCTCTTGGTTAAAGTCATCTTATGGGAACCCAACAATATCCACTATCCCAAGTCATGCATACATTCCCGGATTCAAAACATATGGGATAATCAAAATCCCCATCCACGCATTCAATAAAGACAATGCCTACTTACGTCATCATACTTCAATTTCCATAATTCCCCAAGCTTTATAGTCTCTTATCCATAGTCTGATGATCCTACACATACAATGATTTCATTCACTTAGAAAGACCATTTGGCTAATTCATAAATAGTTCTATATGCCTCTCAAGTGCACAATGGTATCTTAGTTTTAACCATAGGCTCATCCAACTTCACTTTTCTTTTAATAATTTACTAATTATGCATTTCATGGAGTAAATACACCATATTACAAACTACAGTAGGATCAACTAATCACATATGATTACGTAGGAACACATTTTTCAATTACCTTATAATCATTCTTAGATTAATCATTTTTCATAGCAAATAAGTGAGGGGACTTTCTTCCCAATCGCTCATGACCATGAGACAACAAAATTTTCAATTAATTCATTTCAAGAATCAACTAATCACGCTTTTAATTCAATCATTTGGTCATTCCAATTCATTATGCACAAATCCCCTTTTTAACTAACTTACACTTAGGTTACTGTTTACCTTATAGGCAACCTTATAACCATAATTTCTTATATGTAAACCACCTTAACACATTGCAATTAACCAGTTAATTATTTTTCCTTTGGCAATTTCACATAAGCCATGAAATTTCTCAAATTTTACTATTCAGAAAACCCTAACTTAGCTTGAATCATGATTTTTCATGATCAATTCACCTTAAAAACACTATAATTCACTAATTAACCATTTCCCCCATAATTCCAAAACAAATTCCCTCATTCTCCTTATTAGGATTATTGTATGGTTTTGATAATAACAAAATTTGTCTTAAGACTTGATTTATGCTAATGATGCTTCTAGTATAAGAAGCTCGAAATGTAGAAAGATATGCTTAAAATATATATACTTTATTGGGATATCATTTACTCAAGCATATACATTTTCATACAAGTCTAGATATATTTTTTAAAATGAAAATGAATGAAATGAAAAATAATGAGTGCTTAGATGAGTTTATAAAAACAAATCATGATTCAAATTGCATATCCATGATTTATATTTAGGCAAAATTCATATGGAAAATTATATTATGATTTATAAAAAAAAATCTAATGAAAAATGTCAAGTTAACAATGTGACAAAAGTGCAGAAATTTTCAAGTGCAGGTGCGCTACTACAGTAAAATGTTATAGTGCTAGACAAATTGATACAATAACACTGCTACAGTACCAATAGACAAACTTATTTTTCTGTTACTTACTTCAAACAAAGTGATGCTATAATGATCTGCTACAATAACACTACTACAGTACCAACCGACAAACTTATTCGTCTGATACTTACTTCAAACAAATTAATAGACGAAGTGCTGTGTTCTGCTATAGTAACGTTGCTAAAGTAACTTGTTACAATGAAAATTTGTTATTTTCAAATATTGAAAATTCAATACTCTGCAGCAATTGTATCTTGCAACAAAATTCTTCCAAGTGGTCCACAACCTTTCTGGATTATAAAAATAGACAATCCATTGAAGGAGAATGAAATGCTTGAAGGTTCTAAGTGCTAAACAAGAATCAAACATTAAGAACCCATTCAATTTTTTAAGTGCAAGATTGCAGATATTTGTTCTAACCATTTGCCACATTTCAGAAAGTTTGAATTATAGAGATTTTGAAATATGATCAAAGACGTCAATCTGAATATTCTATTCGAAATCTCATACTATCTGAAGAGATAATGAAAAGGCAGAGAATGGAAGAAGAAGTTTAGAAAGCAAAACACATTTGTTTGAAAATGAAGATGGCCAAATTCGTCTAGAATCAACTATAGACAAAGTTGGAAACAAAGAGACTCTATATCCAGCTAGAAAGAGACTAATGTGTTATTGTAGGCAATTAAATTTAGAACTTTGCTCTAATTAAATTACTTGTAGTAGTGTAAGTGAGGGTCAATCCTACGGAAAGTATCTAGTTTAGTTTTATGCAATATGATTAATAATGGGGGATTTTGAGTGTAATGAAAGTAACATTGTAAAACAAATTTATTAGAGAAGAAAACCTTCGTTCAAATCAACCTCGACCATTAGAATCTCATAACTAATCATTGATACAATTATAAATCAATTCATACTTCGAATATTCACCATTGAAATTATTTTTCCTCTATCCTTTGACATAATTAATTAGAAACCAACATTCTAATTAACCCTAACTACTAAACAACCCCAAACCAGTGCTAAAGGTTTAATCTAATAGGAACCTTAAGATTTGTAGAGATTGGTGAAGCTAAACAATACAAGCACTAGTGGTATATTTAATTTAGTCAAATATTCTTCCTAAGATTTAATAACTGCAATAGCAGTTAATTATTAAACCCTAATTGCTTCGCAGATAAGAGTAATCAAACAATTATGGATTTGATATATAATCTAGCAATAGATTGTAATGAATAGTAAGCTAGTAGGCCTCTTAGCAATTAAACACAACAATCATGAAAATAAGCATAGAAGAATATTCAATACTCAAAGTATGTCTTGAACAATTAAAACAAATTAGATCTCACAATATATTGATTCTGAGCCTTCTGTCTCCTTAAACCAAGAATAACAGTTTAGCCACATAGGGCTATTAATTTACAAAGAAAATAAAATGAAAAAGAGAGAAGAAGAAGATTCTTTGTAGAAAGCCACCGAAAAGTCCTCCTCAAACCTTGGCAAAAGAACCCCCCAAAAACCCTAGGAAACTGCTATTTAAACAAAGCCAGAAATACGCAAAATTCACAAAATCCACATAATCCAAAAAGTATTGGCCGAACTCAAGTGTCGTGGGTGCCAGCGGCACCACCATGTTGTCCAGTGGTCGGGTGGTTGAAGGGGTGTTGGCACCGATGGCGCCAATCTACTGCCTCCTATGCTACTTTACTCCTTTGCTTCTCCTTTACAATTCATCCTGCCTTTTGCTTTCTTCCTCTCAACTGCCCTCGATATAGTTCTTATCTCTCAAAACTCCCAACATGAAAGTTGTAGAACTTTTTCTTGTGTTTTCAAAACATCTTTAATCATCTCAATCACAGGTCGGATAAGAGATTTATACCCAAAATATGGAGTGATATTGAAGTTGTCCAAAATCCTTCAATTGACTTCTTTTTGCACTTAACCAATTCAATTGTCTCTAAATCAAAATAAAATAATAATGAGTATAATTAGAAATCAAATAGGTATAAAAGATTAAGTATTAAAATAATAAATTTTGATATTTTGCATTCTCATCAAAGACTTTGTCTGATATTAACTCAAAATAAATACAATAAAGCATTAGTCAAAGTGGAGCAGCTAAGTTTGTCATAATTTTATTTCTTCTTTCCAAAATCATGAATCAAGTCAGAGGTGCAGCATCTTCTCATTCGCCAGTTGTTTGAACCAGCTATTCACCTTTTCTATGTCAAGGTTAGCACTGCAGAACGGCTCTAAGCATATGAAAAATAATAAGAAAATGGCATTTTCAAATGGGAGATTATCAAAACGGTCTTCTGTATTTATTCTTACTCATTTACCTTCGTCTCAACATTCAATAAAGATCATTTTCTTCTAACGGTCAAGTTTTCAAGAGAGCTATTTAAAGAGAATAGGTGAAACGATTTAAGATAGTAAAGGAATACTTTTCAAATGATCGAAACTTTATGCAAATCCTTCCACCCATGGCCACGAGATTAACCTTCTATTATCTTTAATGAACTTTAACCTTCAGATCATTATGGTCATTATCTCTATATGCTGGGAAGATCTTTCTGTATTACATAGAGCCACTAAAGGATCACATCTTCTCCTGTGCTTTATTATAACATTTTGTAAAAATGTATTAGTTTTCTGGTTAATCTGAAAACCAGAGAACTATTGGTGATCTCTAGAAAACCATCAAGTTTACTGGTAATCTTAGAAACTAGTGAGTTTCTTGGTGAGCTCGTGAAAATCAGAAGAGTGCCGGGATCACTATGTTTATACCCCTGTAGCTGAAATTCAGATGAGTGTTGGGAACGCTTGTTTATGCTTTCTAAAGCTAGAATCTAGAAAAGTGTTGGGAACACTATTGTATTTCCATTATATGAGATATAGTAAAACCCAAGGCACATGAGTGTGTGCTCTTAGAAGAGTGGATGTAGGGATGAGGTTCTTGAACCACTATAAAAATCGTATTGTTTGTGTGTGTGCGTGTGTGTATTTGCTTATTCATTTTATCCTTCATGTACTTTACTATTTTATTATTTATCTTACAATACATTACACACGATCATAATTTTTTATGCAATAAATTTTTCTATACCCAATTCATCCCTCTCCTGTTGGGTTAAGTCATAATATGAGAACCAACACTCCCCCCCTCCCCAACCCAAAAAATAATAATAATAAAAATAAAAAAATTTACTATTCATAGATGGGTAGAAACACTAGCAAGGCAATAACATCAAATTGAACAGAAGTAAATGGACTTACCTTCAAATCCATATGTGGCTTCATCACTAGCACATGAATTTTGTTCCAGATCTCTAAGACCTTCCATCCTTTGTAACAAAATGGATGTTCTTCTTTTCTCCACCGCTCACACAATGGGTTTTGGGTTTTTGGGAGCATAGATGGTGGATTGAACTCTTAAACTAGGATTTTTCTTAGCAAAATAAGCCAAACGAGGCTTAAGAATAAAAGATTGGGCATGGGAAGAAGGAAAATGGAACAGGGAAGGGAGAACAGAATGAGTTGACTGGAAAAAGTAGGTTCGCTAACTTTTTCCGGAGTCGTTACCGTTGCTTGTGCTCCTTTCACATTCCGGTGCCCTGGCACCAGCCTTGCTAGCTCATTTTCTGCTTGATTTTTCTTCACTTGTGTACTTTGGTTTTCCACCTTTCTTCAATCCTTCTTTCCTAGTCTTTTCTTCATAACATGTCTCACATAATTGTGGCATTAAAACACATAATTAATCCCTTAAAATGAATCAAATTAATATCAATAACTCACCATATATCTAACATTTTACATAAATCTTTGCATACTACAATCAAGTACATTTTGTGCTAGATTGGTCATTTAAGATAATTTTTTTGAAAATGATCTCGTTTTTAACACCCTAGAGTAAACCTTAATGTACTCAAATGCACAATTACCCAAAAATTTACACCCTGGGTGTTACACTCCCAAAGGTAGGCAATATCGAAGGAGGCTCCCAAAATGTCAAGCGAATGCCCAGAGGCTCCGAGGCCTGTGCTCCATACCTCAATTCTCTAGAAGCTGCTAGGCAAATGCCACGAGGCTCCTAAAATGGAAGGCAAAATCGCAAGAGACTCCCGATGGCAAGCAAATAGTGCTTGTACTTAGAAATTTTTTGTACTTTTGTGCACTTTAGTCCATTTCAATCATATATTGACCCAAATCATCAAAATATGATAAATTGAGTTTAATTGCAAGTTGGAGTATTACAATCTTCCCCTGTTTGTTGATTAACAAAACATTTAAGAAACATTTAAATTGAATTTCAAGTTGATATTTCATGTATAGGCAAATTTGATCTCTTTATATGGTTTTCAATTAAGTATTTACATTTAGCTCAAGTTAACAATTTATAAAAGTTCATATTTTATCTATTTCAATGTCATTCAATTAAAATGATTGTGATAGCTCAATTTTACCATATACCAAATATTTGTAGTTTTAGCACTTGTCCATCATTTACAACTAATCATAAATTATGAAATTTTAACATCCTTTAGTCAAGAGAAAGATATCATTTAGAGTGTGAAGTAAAGACAAATACATCATTCAACTACATTCAATATTATCAAAACAAGCATGTCAAACAAACAAGTTATCAAAGTTTTACATCAATAAAAAATCTCAAATTCAATCAAATAAGAAAAATCTAATCTTCACTACTACTCAAGTCATATATAAGTTTTGTTGTCATAAACTCAATAGGAAGCATTGTTAATGCCCACCAACGATCAAAAAACATTCAAATTAAATCCCTAATAGTTTTTTCTTCAAACTCGAGTATAAAATGAGTAAAGTGACTCATTTTGAAATTAATTAGCATTAACTTTCTTATCTACCTCAAGCCTTAGCATTGAACATTCTCAAAAGGCTTTCTCAAGTGCAAAATCTGCAAAAGCATTAAATCCAACCTCTTTTGCTCATTTAAGAAAGCTTATCTACACTAAATCTTCTAATATAAAATTTTTTTACTATACTTTCCAATTTTATTTATTTGTGTTTCTTTGGGTTGGCATTAGGGGTCACTTTCTAAGAAGGTTGAAACACGGTATTGAAGTAGCACACTATACTTATTTTAAGCAAGTTGTAAAGCCCAATAAAGTTGAAATTTAGAAGAGAGCCTTGACCTAAGTTGTATTGAACTATAGTTAGTGGAACCCGAGGTATAGAAGAGATGCTTTAACAGTATTGATGTAGTAAAAATAAATTCATAGTATGATTTCATTTTCTATTTAACTAAGATACTAAAAATTATTTCAATTTGAATCCTGTGTAAGCATTACCTTTTAAAAATTATTAAAATATTTAAAAAATTCAAAAATTAGATTCATTCACTTAAAGATCAAAATGTTTTAAAATCTTATACAATCATGTACAATCATTCACTTAGAAGGTTTGGATATTTAATTAAAGTACGCGAGCCCTCTAATAATTAAATAATTTTACCAAGTTGATATTCAGTTTCAAAATATTTTAATTTCGTAACTCATGTAAGTCTTTGGTTGGGATGACCATTGAATTTATAACTAAATAAATAATGATAAAATTAATTTTTTGGATTAGAATTCATATAACCATTAAGGTGAATCCAAATGAAGTGGAATTAGAAATTTGCTTTCATAATATTAATCACACACACAAACAATTAGACACATATGCAGGGGAATACTTTAGTGATGCATGCACCACTAGAGTGAATTGGTGAGAATAGACCATTTGGGCCTATCATGATGATTATATGAAATTAAATTCAACTATAATATTTGATGTTATCTATTTAACAATGATACTAGGAATAATTGTGATCAAATTCCTATTTGGGCAATAGCTTCTAAAAGTGTATAAAAATATGCAAAAAAATTAAATTCACTACAATAAATTCACTCAAATATTGAAATTTATAAAATCTTATATAATTACTCTTTAGATAGGACAAATATTTAAAAGGTTTGGATGTTTAATTAAAAGTGTATGTCCCTTTGACTACCGGGTCCAAATTCACTTTAAATGATTTTAATACTACAACAAAGAAGACTATTTAATTGAAATGATCTTTGAATTCCTAGCTAAAAGAATATCAATAAGATTAATGGTTAGATTAGATAATCATTAAAGTAGAGCCCAAATAGAATGATATCAATTCACTTTTGTTGTGCATCCACCTATATATATATATAAGAAGTGTCCAATTGAAATAATTTTAGCTTTCTTCAATAAATAAATGATAGTAAATATGATGGCTGGCATAAATTTAGTAAAGATATTGTTCATATTGACAAGGTTGCAAAAATGCCACGTGTATTCAATCATATAGCTGACATCACTTCTCTTTGACTTCTACCTCATTTTTATTTCTTCAAATTTTCTTTTGCATTATCCTTTTGTTCCAAACCTTTCCATGGCCAACGGATCAATTGAATGAATTTGGAATCCATGAACCTTCAATCCTACTTACCTAAAATTTTAAATCCATTTCTGTTAAAAATCCATCCCCCCACAATTGATTTGACATACATTTTCCCCAATAATCCTAATTTTTATTTTATATTTTTTATTATTACTTTCTATTTATTTTAACCTCATTACTTGATGGCTGGCATCATCCCAATATTTTTAATATCAATTTTCTTTCCATTCAATTTAATTCCAAGCAAATCCACTATACTAATCAGTCCCTCAGACTCAAATGAAGCATTGTTTTCGTTCTGTTAGCGTGTAACCGAAGGGAAAGCGAGCTCAAAAGTACAATGACACCGATGGCTTTATCCTTGACACCAGACGTGAGTCACCATCACTTCTACTGCTTAAAGAAATATGCTGGCAAAGAAATGCATATTCCCGCTGCTTGACTCGGACGAGCTCCCCTTTACTATGGGAATTAAAGGGCAATACCATCAAGCATTTGGAGACCACAAATTACAACAGTCTCAACTAAATCCTAAATCCGAAATCAGCTTCTTCCAACGCTCAGTCAACCTCAAGTCAACCGATCCCTGTCTCTACCACAGGTAGACATCCAATTCCAGCACATCAAAACCCAAATCTCTTTTTTCTAGGATTCAAAGGGAAAATATGCTTAATGCCAGTTGCAATAAAGATAAGTGATCTGAACTTGGGGAACATACGGAGAGCCCCACTGCACCTTCACCTCTTGGGTGGAAGTAAAATGCCTCCTTGAACAACAAATATATCATTCATGTCTCTTGGGTGGCTGCCCAGATGCATGGTGCCTCGAATCTTGAAGAGAGAGCTGCCTGGTATCAAGGTCTGTCTCTTCCACTAGAATGGATGCGCTTGGCATACAAAATGCCACCAACAATATAGGAAAGCATATATAT
>JAYJMB010028662.1:24869-37455 GCA_036873735.1 Pouteria campechiana | reverse complement strand
ACCTGAAAGGAACCAGAGCTTACCAGGAAGCTGATGTTCCTGAACTTTACAACCTTGCTATGGCAATAATTGATTACAGGGGCCATAGAGTAGTGGCACAGGTGCATATGTAGATCCTGTTTCTTGGTTTGATTATCCTCTCTGTTTCTTAGCATGACAACTTATTGCCAGTATCTCTCTGACTGTTTCTCTTCCTAGTACAAACTATAGATTTATTAATTCTTACTATTTTTTCTTCATTAGTTTCAGTCATTTTTACATGCCTGTTGCTTCCAGAGATTATTCATGATAAGCAGGCACAATGAGTGATAGCTAGATTGTTTGCATTGTCTTTATTACCTAACCTATTGAGATTAATATTTGAAAACATAGATTACTCTTGGAAGGAAGGGAATGTGGATTTTAGTTGAGTAACCCCAAAAGGGATGGCATGAATGTCTGAAAGTACTTAGGTTTAGTTGGCTGGAAGGTATATGGATTGTTCCATGTTCTAGCCTGAAGATAGGATCCTCTTAATAATATTAACTGATGGAACAAGATCTGTAAAGCAAAACTGACGGGAATAGTCAGTGATGATGAATAAGTATTATTTGATGACTTAGATCTAGAAACTTATAGATTAAGAAACTTCTGTAAAATATTGGGTAGTGTAAATGATGTCCAATATTTCTTGAATTCAATCTGGTTCCAGATTCATGCTTGTTTGGTTCAGATCTAGAGCACTGTTAAGTGGAGGGAACTAGGTCTTTGCCACCCTTGTCCACCGATAGTGAGAACATTGCTTATGTTCAATGTTATTGCAAAATGTTGGACCTGAATGTAGCTCCAATATGTTGGACTCAAGTGCAGTATTTGTCCATGATGAGCCCTTAGCATCACGGAGATGAAATCTAGCAACCCCATGGACCTAATGAAACTTCCTTTAAAATCGGATTTTAGATATTTTACTTAATGTCATATATGCAATTTATCATATGCACCTGACTCTTATGTGTTTGCATCTGTTTGCCATTGCTAGTTAGTTGAGCTCAATGGTCATGTGTTTGATAGTATCACAATCTTGAGAGAATACCATTTGTTCTATTAAAGTTTCATCTCTTAACAATGCTGTACCTCTTTATTATTGTCATTATTATTTTTTAAGGAGCTGAGGTTAATTCTATTTTCATACTACAGCTGTCTGTTTTTATCTAAAGCTCCCTTTATTATCTAATTGTCCATTCTTTTCTTTTCATTGTGTTATTAGAGCATTATACCTGGTATTCTCCAAGGAGACAAATCAGATTCTCTACTTTATGGTTCTGTTGACAATGGCAAGAAAATTTGCTGGAATGAAGCATTCCATTCAAAGGTGATATGCTTGCTTGAATTATTTCCTCAGTTGTCTTTTCGGTTTTAATTGGAATATAGCATTAGTGAATTCTTTCATGTTAGCAGTGCATCATGGTAAGTTTGAGAGATAAATGACTATGTAAAAGAGAATGGGTTGCACTGTGATCTACCGATCTGCAATATTGTGCATATTATGCTGGTTAAATTTGATTTGTTAAAGTTATATAACCACCTCTCAAATTGAATCTCATTGAAGGCCTGACTCTTCTTGTTCTGTTTCACTGGAATTTTTAAAATCAGTGTTCTAATCTTGGTGTGCAATGTGCCAGAACTCATATCCCAAGATTTGTTATTGATACTAACAGAAAGACTGCATTACCATTTATGATCTTTTAATTGACAGAACCTTACTGTTTGAAGGCGTTCATTACCTGCCTGCATTATTATTTCTTCAACAAGAATCCAAGGTATATGGTTATATGACTTCCCAAGTGAATCCATGTGCATGCAAAAAACAGAGAAGGGAGGAGAAAATGACAGCCTCGCACTGCTGATCTAAATTTTGATGGTTGTACCCATCATAATTTGTCAGTCTGAAAATGGACTTGGACTTGGATAATTGGTGTGGTGGGTGAACTAGGGATTTAGCTGGTCAGTCAGTTTGGTCAAGGATCTTAAAATATGAAAACTTTCTACATGTAAATTAATATCTTAAGAAGTCAGTAGCAAAACTACAGGATTAAGGCAATGGAATCATTTTGACTGGGTTGATGCTGTGCCTGCTGAATTTGGTCTTATGACCATTTATTATCTGCTTGTGGATACAATGCATTTTGGATGCAGGGAGATGTTTAAGACATCATTAGTCATTAGTGCATCACCACTGTAATTGACTGCAACTTTTCTACTTTACAAGCTATGGATGGGGCTGGGTGGGTGATGAAAATGTTCTTTGAAAACTAGCTTTATTTAATGATGACTGGGTGCTTTGGTGGAAAGAGAACTATGTTATCCTCAATGGGTGTGGCAAAAACGAATTAAAAGGGCAATCAGGATAAACTTATGAGATGAAATTTTTGATGCTTTGCAGAATGTTGTAAGGGGCTTGTTTGTAATTACTTGGTGCTAATAGGGTGGATTGGGCATGTTGGATTCTTCATTAATCCTTGGCCCTTGTTGGCTTACTCTTACATTTTCCCCTGAATGAAATGTGCTGTTAACTCTTAAATCTGTTCCTTGCTAAATCAAATGTCTCTATGTGGTACAATGAGTCACTGTACACCTAGGGTTTAAATGTAATAAAGGATATGAAATTTGCTGTGAAGTACCTTAGTTAAAAAATATGTATCTTGGGATAGGGATTTTTTTGCATTTGTCATATCTCTGATACTTATTTTTCAAAGAATATTTTTTAATACTCATCAATGATTACTGCTAGTCATTGAATGGAAGAATACTTTCAATGTCATGCAGCTTTAATATTTTGATTCCTTGCTCTCACTGTTATTTGCAAATGCTGCATTGCACACATTTTTGTCATGTGAACTAACATTTAAAGTTTACCTTAAGGTAAAAGAGGCTGCTAAGCGCCTTCATTTGAAGGAGCACACAGTCCTAGATGGATCTGGAAATATAATCAAATTAGCTGCACCTGTGGAATGCAAGGGTATTGTTGGCAGTGATGACCGGTGACTACCATCTTTCTTGATTTTTTAATACATTTTATTTTTCTTACATTTATTTGCTGCATTTTGTATATGTCTAAGTTTGAGGAATTAGTCAATTTCATTATATGCCAATTTTAATTAATTTCAGCATCTTCTTGGGAAATGTAAAATTGCATAGCTATGGAATACAGCACATGTAATTTGAAAAGGTTCAAATAGCTTATTGTGTATAGTTTGGTGCTCTTTCTATCCATTCAACAATAAGAAGGGTTAAAATTGAGCATGGTTGGTAACAAGAGGTTCAAGACCTGACTGGAAATCATTCCAAGTTTTAATTTGGGCAGAAAGCTTTGGATAATGGTAATGGTGACCATAATGGTGAGCCTTGTTACCTTTATACAACGATTGTTGTGGTCTTTTTTTTTCTTTGGAAAGAGACATTGAACTTTTGTTTATAAAATCTTTCTTAAGGGGCTGTTTGGATAGGTGGAAAAGGGGGAGGAAAACTCTTCTCTTCCCTCTTTACTTGATAAGACATTTGTCTACCTTTTACATATATCCAAACTAGTGAAACATTACCTAGTTAACTCCACCTCTTTTAAAGTCAATCTTATCTTTTTTCATCATTAGCCCTGTCTGTTTCCAGAAATGCATATTTTTTATGCATATGATTCATTGCAAAGGTTTGCACTGAAATCTCAATGCAAATGATTCGTTTGAGACCTATGGGTTCGTTTGGTAATGAGGAAAGGAGGGTGGAAAACTTTTTCACCCTTTTTCCACACTTTCCCACACTTATTGAGAGGGAAACAACCTTGGTAATGTTAAAGGAGTCTTTTTAGTATTTAACATGATTTCTGATTCTTTCAGAATTTATAGGTATTGGTGTTTCATGCATTGGACACCAATGCTTATCTGTGTTAATGCCAATTTATTGTTGATAGTTTTATCACTACTTACATCTCTTGAGGAGTTCTTCTTCTTCTATTTTTTTGTAGATGTTGATAATTGTTTTGCAATTTTTGTTTCCGCTCTCAACTTGTATTGATTTCAAATGTGGCATTTAGGTCTTTAAACATCAAGATCCTTGAACTGTTCTCACTTCTCGTAGTGTGCTTTATATTCAGGCATTATCTTTTGGACTTGATGCGGGTAACCCCTCGTGATGCAAACTACACTGGACCAGGGTCTAAATTCTGTGTTCTCAGGCCTGAACTAGTTTCTGCTTTTTGCCAGGTAATCTACCCCATTTTAAATCATTTGTTCCCTCCTGTATTAGCTTTCTCTCTTTTATCTTTGATTTATTACCTTTGGTTTATCTATTCGACAAGTAAAATGATTTTAGCAAGCAGCAATATATCTCCATAGTCTGGTGACAGATTGATTGATTTGAAGCACTCCAGTAGCAATTTATGTTGAGTAAATCAATGAGGGATGTTATAAATTGTGCCATGATTTTGTGTTTTTTTTTTCCAGTTTAGAACTAATTAAATGAAATATCTTGGAAAATTTCCCATCCTTACTCTTTTTTAAAACCTTCTAAAGTGGTTATTTGAATTTAATTATTGAGTTTGATGCTGTCAATTACATTACACTTCTCGTGTCCAAGTTATATTGTATGAAAAAAAATTAAAGGAATAGATTTAGTTAATCTCCATCTTCAGCACGCTATATCGCACCCTAAAAACTACAACTTCATATGGATTCTAGTTTCCTGTTTTTTTTTTTAATGTAAAAATTGCCTTTTTATATGAACCTCAACATTTGTGGAGGTCTTATTGTCAGAATCATTTAATTATCTAATTTTTATCTTATTGTCAGAACCATTTAATTATCTAATTTTTATGTATTTATCTCTTAGGGTGTGTTTGGTTTGAGGAAAAAGACATGTAAAAGATGAGCAAAAGTAAAGAGGTGGAAAAAGGTAGGTGATGATGTTATTCATAAAATGAACAAAAACAAAATAGATAGGCTTTTTTAAAAGAAAGGTAACAATGTAAAAAAGTTAGTTATAGATAGTTAAATGTCACATCAGTCTAGAAAAGAGAGAAAAAGTGGCTTTCACCTTTCTTTTTCCACATGGGATTTTTTTTACCTTTCTTTTCCCTCAAACCAAACACACCCTTACTGATATCGTCAAGAGATATTTGCAAAACTTCAATATATCTAAAATATCCCTATCTCAAGCAATAGCTATATCTGTCGATGGTGACAATGTGAATGTTGGTTTCCTCTCTCATTGTTATCTGGTTTGATCTGAAAGGCTGAAGCCACGGAGAGGTCAAAATTTGTTCCTAAAAGTGATAGCAAGGTCTCAGAATCACTGGATTCTGAAAATGCCAATAGTCATGAAGCAGAGTTGAGCTTTGACATGAAAGCCGTGGCAACTGCTCCCAGCTCCCAGGTGATTTCTTTTCTCTATAAGAGCTGTCATTCTATGACCATCTACTAATCACCATGGGAATATAAAATCCATGTGTTTCTTTTATTTCCACAAATTTGTTACAAAGGTATCATAGTCTTGCTTCCATTTCATAAATATGTGAGGTTCATCCTTTGGTTCTCTATTGTTCCATTGTTAGATAGTTAAAGTTATATGGCTTTCATAGCTGGCTTTAGCCAGTGCCATGGAAGACCACAGGGTATAGCTTGAATTGGTCCATGCCTTGCACTGTAAGATAAGCTGCAGCTGTTGTTGTGTGACTTTGACATATTTTATGCAACTTTGACATATTTTATGCCACACTCTGGTGCTATGCTATGCTTGTTTTCTTAAGACATGATACAAAGTTTGACATGGCTGTACACAACACATGAAAAAAACTTGAATCATTCCTTCTGCCAGTATCTCGTTCATTGGAACATGGAATTTTAAAACAAAACTTACATTCAATATTGAAGAAGTTGCAGCATGTGGCATCAGGGTGCTCACCATGACAATGGTCTTCACATTGGTTGGGCGGTGTGCCAGGATGCCATTTGTTTAAGGTTTTGCTACTTTATATTCACATTTATATTAAGTTTGAAGTTCTTACACTGTTTTTCTATTCCATAGGATACAAAGCCTGAAGAGCTTGTGGAACCAGTTGAAAAATGTGATACTGCAGCTGCTGGTGGTGATACAGTGTGCGAGGAAATACTTTTCAATCCTAATGTTTTCACTGAATTTAAGCTGTCTGGTAGTCAAGAGGTGGGCTGTAATGCTTTATTTTATTATCTTAGTTAAAGCGTCTAGGAAAAGTGTTTGATTACCTTGATCCACATTTGTTCAACTTTTGGAACCCGCTGGCTCTTTGGACCCATTTCGAGTTTGTTATGGGGTATCAAGTCAACATCAAATGAAGGTACTTCTGTTGTTAGGTTCACTTGAATTCATAGGACGGGTCACTAGTATTTGCTACTTGGACAAATGAATGGTTGCAGATGGGTTCTCTTATGTGTGAACGGATTATCAAACCTTGTTCCCTGAATCAAATTAGTCCTGTTTCCTTTCATGGTGATGAAAATGAACACTGCCAACTTTCTGAAGTGGCTGAACAATTAGGCAAGGACAATTCAAAACTTGTTGGACACTTCTGGTTCATTTGGGTTTGTGTAATTGCTGATGGCCCTTATTTCGTAGCCTTCTGGTCTTCTTGTACATTCACACTTTTTTTTCAATTCCTGTTTGTCAGGAGATAGCTGCAGATGAAGAAATTGTTAGGAAAGCTGCCAAGTTTCTTACAGATGTTGTTCTCCCTAAGTTTGTCCAAGATCTATATATGCTAGAGGTAACACCTATGGATGGTCAGACACTAACTGAAGCACTCCATGCTCATGGAATAAATGTCCGTTATATTGGAAAAGTAAGCATTTGTTGCTTGAATAATTGGAGATTTTTTTCTTTCTTTCTTTCTTTCTTTTTTTTTCTTTATCATTTCTAGTATTCTTTGTAATTTTTATAATTTGCTAGGTAGCTGACATGACCAAACATTTGCCTCACATATGGGATCTATGCATGGTTGAGATGGTTGTTCGGTCTGCAAAGCACATTCTCAAGGTATGCAACTTGATTTGCTGTCATTTTTCACAAAGGCTTTAGATAATATATGTTGACAAAGCTAAAGCTTGTTGTCATTTTTCACTATGGCTTTAGATCATGTATATTGAGAAAGCAGACAGTTTGTTGTCATTATTCACTATGGCGTTAGATCATGCATATTGAGAAAGCAGATAGGTGTCATATTGACGTGGCTGTTTTTTTTTTTTTTACAATCTTCCATTTTCCATTTTCTGTTTGCTGAATCTTTTATCAGTTACTTTAATATTTCTGCCATGAATATTTACATAAATCTTCAAGTCAATAGCTCATATTTCAAATCCAGTCCACATGGCCAATGGTTCATATCTTGCACCTGGATGGCTTTGTTAGGAAATTAGATTCTGAATTTCTCCACAAAATCTATGAATTTAAATTCCTAATGCTTATTTGGCACTTAATCTTGCCATTCAGGAAAAGAAGTATAAAAATTGGCATTAAACATTTTTTGCCTGCGCAACCATCTTAAAGCTACAATATTCTTCTTGTTCTTTTAGCTATTGCCAGTGAGTTTGTTGCATTTATAGTTTTGTAGTCTGCGGCTTACATTAGTTGATCCTAAAATGTCAAAGGATTCCCATTCAAATGCTCTACCAAGTGTATTGAAATATCTTTGCCATAGTTATCATTTCAGTCCCTTTTACCCACCAGTATTCTTTCCTATGTTGGTTTGCTCTTGGGTAATAAGCGTGAAGTTTATGATTACTCACCATTCTCAAATGACGTTGATTAGCATCAAGTAAAGCAATAGATTGTGGGGTCAATCTTTTATTTCTTTGACTTTAATAGTAGTTCAAATCAAATCATTGTATAATGACTTTGACTGTTTGAGTGGGTGGTGGCGGTGGCTGTTGTTACTACTGCTATTATTGTCCAGAAAAGTGCTCCCTTATTGATTGTGCTTGTTTAGGTTTATCTAACAGTCAGAGTGGTAGTCTATTGGGGCCTAAAGAAGAATGTAAACTGTCTGTCACATGGGGCCATCTTTTGCCCACCCTGTTATAGTTAATTTTATTGAATTAACATAACAATCCATATCAAGTCTAGAAAGATATCTAATTGATTATGTGGGTCATCTATCTTGCAGAGACTGCCTTTGATTGCACATCCTTCTAAAATTAGATGATCTAATAAGTATGACTTCTGTGGCAGTTATATTAATGTGCTGGAGATTAGTAAGCATGACTATGAACTGTTCATTTGGAGTCGCTAAATTTCATGTTCATTCCTTTTAAATAACCTTGATTGGACAAAGCTCTCTATCCCATTAGTGGTTTAAAAGTTATGAAATACCCATGTGGAGAATGCCATACATGTTTAAGGTGTAGATAGTGGACCATTCATCATGTGGGCGACCTTTGCATACCCATCTCTCAAGGAACTCTATGATTGTAAGAGTTAATAACTGAATTAATGGTTTAAGGAATGGATGGCTTGTATTGAACAAGATTAAATATCATTGTTGATGATCATTTGATTGGAGTGGATGGTGCATAGTGAGTGGCTAACATCTTACATATGTAAGGACTAGTGGGAGGGGAATTTTTTGCCATCTTAGATATGTAATGACTGGTGGGAAGAGAATTTTTGCCATCTTAAATATTTAATGACTACTGGGAATTGTTCTTCCACTAGTATAGACACGTAAGCTCTGGGAAACAAGCATAACCTTAAGTTTGTACTTCCAGAAGTAGAATGTAAGATGCTTGTTCTGTACAACGACTGGGCATCATGTAGTATATAATCTTTATCTAACCAAGTTTGATGTTTTTTCGGATTATCCACCCTTTGTCTTTTTTTCGTTCACACCAAATGATGGATTATGGATTTTGTAATGCTTCTATTTTTTTAATCAGTATCATCTAGTGCAGCGGTGATGAAGCTTTGCATTTATGGAAAATCAATGTCTGGGACTAGATGCATGAGCTAGATGGGACATCCAGATTTCTGTGGCTACATGCCTTATCAGTTCCTTAGTTCGGCACATTTTATGAATTACCTTTTTGTGTTTGTCTGTGTAATTATAGTTTTCCAAGGATTTAAAAAGGATGCCTAATTTGTATTGTGATTCTAGTGCCAGTTTTTTCGTCAAGAGTAATTATCTAGATGGGGTCTTGGGACAAGGAATGTTAGTCTTAACTGATAATTGCAAAATATGCGGTCTTATTTTTAGTAATTTTTAAGTTTGTAGTGGTATGATGTGTTACTTGTGTTATATAACATTCAATTTCACTTATTTTATCATGCAGGAGGTGTTGCGGGAGTCCCAGGACCATGATCTTGGTCCTGCAATCTCACATTTCTTCAATTGCTTTATTGGAGATATCCTCCAACCTAGTACTAAGGGAAGTGCTAACAATTTGCCAGCAAGAACAAACAAGAAGGTATGGCAAAAACCAGAGCAGATCCATTGTCATTCTTAATTTGTTGTTGTCGAGTATTTCTTTTCTTTTGTGGGTGATAATGGGTTTTGGTGCTTGCCAGCCATCCTCAGATGTCCAAGCCTTTACGAATTGTTTACCTTTTGATTTAAATGATTCAACATGGTGGACACACTCCCATGTCCAATTGAATATTTGCTTTTCTCTTCCAAGGAGAAGTGGCCAATAAGTGGTGTAGTTTCAATCCAATAGGAAATACATGGTGCAGAAAAAGAAAATATGGAAGGTGAAAATTGGAAATGTTGGAGATAGAACAGCAGATGAACTCACTGAGGTTGGATTTTAATTTAATATAGATGATTAAGCATTGGGTTTGCATTTTAAGTTCTTCACACCTTTCTTAATCATTAAACCCAACATTTTTTTTAAGAACATTATGTAGTCCTCAGTCAAATGTCTGAAATTTATGCTTCATTATGGTGGGTTGGTCCATTTGGAAGGAAAATGACATAATAGTTTGACTAGAAAATTTGATAGTCTGAGATGGGGACAGCATGGTCTTGTATGCTACCTGTTTAGAACTTTGCCAGGAATGGGGTGGTTGACTTTGTGAGATGGAGGAATTTTCCACTAGCAGTAATGGTGTTTTAATTGCCTAAGCCAGGATGTGTCTCTTGTCTCTGGGAATTCTTGCCTAAACATCTTAACTGACTGGTGAGGATTCCTATGTAGTTTTGTAAAGTAAGCCTTTATCATTAAGGATGCCATTTTTTTTTTCCAGAAACTTAAAAATAAAATTTTCTAGCAAAGTGAGCCAAATATTAATTTTTACAGCCATTTTTCACCTTGCTTACATGTTCACAAATAGAGATGATGATGTTTTGATTATCACCATCACATCTTCATATCTTTATCCCTATCAATATGGTTTATTGGCACGAATCTTGTTATGCTATTCTTCTCTATCTTGTAACATCTCCGCCAACTATGTTTGTCAATGTTTTTCTAACTGGTGCCGTTCTTTAAAAAATTTCCAGGATCAAGCAAGTAATCGATCTCCAGGCAAATCATTTAAGGGTCAGGCAAGGTTGAATCAAGCATTCTCTACAAGAAAGAACCATTCAACACACACGCATTTAACATCTGAGAGTCTGTGGTCTGACATTTGTGAGTTTGCAAAATTCAAATATCAGGTATAGCAAAACCCTTCCTGAATATCCATTGAGAAAATGCCAGTAATTTATATTATTTAATTTGTAAACCAAGGCTGTTTCCTTGTGCAGTTTGAATTGCCTGATAATGCAAGATTGTTGGTGAAAAAAGTTTCAACCATCCGTAATCTGTGCCAAAAGGTGACTTTGAGTTGACTTCTTTTGATATTATTACCATATTGGCTTAAAATTTTGCCAGTTGTTATTTGTAGCTGCATGCTGCTTAATATAGACAGGGAGCTCTCTAAGACTTCCATAGATATTAGGTATCCCAAATGGACCATTTCGTCACTTCATGTCTGGATAAGTAATTTAATAGAAATGGGGAGCTTTCTGAGACTCCTATACATTTTAGTTAGAGCCATATCATGTTTTTTTTTTTTTGATCATAGAATATGAAATCTTCTTTAGTTTGCCATCAGAAGTGTCTTTTTCTTGCAAACAAGATGGCTTCCAGTAGGGAAGAAAACTTTGGAAAATTCTTGGCATTTTTGGGAAGGGAAGGATCACTTCTGGATTTGGAAGGTGGGTAGCTCACACAAATAGATGGATCTTTCTCAGTTGAATCGGCTATACAGACAAAGGTTGCTGTATCTGTATATTTTTTAGATTTCTAGTTTTTAAGTCTTGATGAATCTTTATTCACATGCAGAAAACTACTTCACTCGAACTGATATTTCTAACATTAGGAATTCTGAATGGCTTAGGTTGAAACGTCAGGCTTAAATGCCATTTAAATACTTTTTATTTATAGAAAATTAGTAAAAAAAAATTACTTTTATCACTCTCAAATGAAGTAGAGAATTGAAAGATTACCAGATTTTTTTTTAAATACTATTTATGCTATAATGGAGACTTATTGGTGATAAATATTGACAAATCCTCAAATTCTTGCTATCCAGTGGAATAATCACCTATTAGTCAACAAGAGTCGGGTGAACTCTGGATGGGTTTTTCCAGACGATTATAAGATTAGTCAGGTCTAGTATTCGCAATTTCGTTAAAAGAGGAAATTTCGCTAAGTTGAAAAGGAGAAAATTTCGCTAATTTCAAAGAAATTATCAAAAATTAGCCAAATTATTTTGCTAAAATATAAAAAAATTAAAAAAACTTCATAATAAATCATAATAAATCTGAATTCACATTTATAACAAAAAAATCATTTTAAAATGTCAATATATATGACATAAAGGAAACATAATAATGATGCAAAAGCAGATAAAATAGATATTTACAGTAGACATAGTGAACCTATAAATAAAAGCAACAATAGTATAGAATGATTAATATTAATTATATATAAATTATTAGATGACCCACATAATTAATATGACCCACACCAACCCTTTTTATACCAAAAAAATTTATATATAAATTTATGATTCTAATTATACATGTGTTTTTTTAGTAATTTTATGCATATATTCTACCCCAATTTTGATATTATAATTTTTAAAAATCATAGTATAAACCATTTCTTTTCATAACTTACAAAAATATAAATAAATATGTTAAAACTAACTCTATAAATAATTATATGATAAGGGACAATACAATTAATTAATTTTTATTGCTGTTAAATAATATTTATATTATTTAAATTAAATAAAATTTTTAAAAATTTATTTTTCATATGTTTTAGAAGTTGTTTAAATAGAAAACCCAATCTACAACCCATTTTAATTCATATAATGGAAAATCTATTAACAAAATATTAAAAAATGATGATAAATCATGATTATTAGTATAATAGATGCATTTACTCTGAAAAATTTAAAGGTAAAGTCAAAAGCCAACCTAATTTGGGTGAAAATTGCTAATTAAAAACCTAAATGGGGTGAAAATTGCTCATTAAGGAAGCAAATGGGGTGAAATGCAACTGGCAGGCATAATTGGGGCACTAACGGACGAACCCCT
>JAYJMB010028662.1:13984-24769 GCA_036873735.1 Pouteria campechiana | reverse complement strand
AAAATTGCTCATTAAGGAAGCAAATGGGGTGAAATGCAACTGGCAGGCATAATTGGGGCACTAACGGACGAACCCCTTTTGCCGTGAACCATGAACAACAGCTTCCACGCTCAGATTTCATGCCCAATCCATTCAAATGTGGATTTCGAACACTCCTGTGGCAATTTTGACCACCCCAGCAGTGATTCTTGATTTTAACCTCAAAAATCACGGTAAATCCATTCCAAAATGGATTTCGCAACCTCCTTTTGTGATTTCGAAACTGAAAACTAATTTGGGATGGAAAAGAGATAAATCGAAAGCTGATAGCGTTGGAACTCGACTTCCATCTTGCAATCGAGGACTCAAATGTTGTTGTTTTGCTGAAAAATCAGCAAAGTGGGTTTCGAAAAATGGTATTGGAGAGGCAAGAATGTGTTTCAAAATTTTACAGCTTGCATACTAGGGTTTTCACTTTTTATTTCCATTTTCTCGGCGAAATTTTCGCTGAGAAATTGCATGACATCGAAAATTTCTGCGAGATTTGGCATTATCTTGAGATTCTGGGGAAATTTTCGATAATTTCCCTAACTTTTCGAGATTTTCACCTAAACAGTTGAATCCCCATTGCACTCTGGAGAGAACATTTCTTTAGTGTTCCAAAACGAGAATTTTGGTGAAATTTCGCATGAAATTCTCAAAATTACAATCACCGGTCAGGTCAGACAGCCTTTCAATGGATCTCCTTCATCACAGATTCAGCGCAACGCACCTC
This sequence comes from Pouteria campechiana, assembly GCA_036873735.1. Classification (NCBI taxonomy): domain Eukaryota; kingdom Viridiplantae; phylum Streptophyta; class Magnoliopsida; order Ericales; family Sapotaceae; genus Pouteria; species Pouteria campechiana. The sequence continues at coordinate 24,015 of JAYJMB010028662.1, read as the reverse complement.
CACTTCCATTTCACTGGCTTCTGAGCAACCCAGCCCTCATCCTGTGTATCAAATATGCTCCCATTTCTTGTTCCTCACATCTTTCTTCATTTCAGATTCCTATGATGTGCTTTGAATGGTAAATCAGGGAATCCTTTTTTGAAACTATCTGTGGAAATTTTCAATGTGAGTCCATCTGATGAATGGAAGAGTGTGATTTCGTGATTTCAGACTCTAGTGAAGAGCTCATCTTCAAGCATCTGCACTTGCGATTACTTCTGCAACTATAGAACTTTCCAATTCCTGTGTTGTTTGGAATTGCTTGCAAGCCTATGAACCCTGTCCATCAAAGCATATTTTTCGGTTAACATGACTATGGAAGCGAAATATCTAGAGAATCTAGAATCTGAATTAGGCCTTACTAAATGAAAGCCTTGATGGAGACACTCGTCAACGACACTTTCTTGGGGCCATGGGATTGTAACAGCATGTTAGATGATGAATGGATTTGTTATGACCATGAGAAGATGATAGATCAACAATATATGCAGATGAACATTCTGATTTTGAAGATTTAGAAGAAGATCAAGTGTGTTTTGTTGCAGAAATGAGGAGAGAAGGGTCACTTGTATGATTTATCAATTAGGTTGTTTTTCTCAAAAAACTCATATTTTTATTCCTGTTTTTTTCTTAATTTGATGTGTTTAAGATGAATTTTACATGTTTAATATTTTCCTCCATTCATTATTTATATAGTAGTCTTCTCTAGACCACAAAATTTTGTTCATTCGTCCCTTTATTAGTCAAGAAAATAAGATTTTAATTTAAAAAATTTCATCTAAACATGAATTTATGTTTATTATTATTAAGCTTAGAATTTATTAAAATATTTTTTCCACATTTTAATGTCGTTAATTTAGTGATAAATTAGGTGGTATCGGGGGTAATTATCAGTGATAAATGCATTTTATCCCTCATCGGGGGTAACAATAAATTTATGTTTATGGATAAAGCGAACACTGATAATGTTTATGACATCATAATTATTGAGGCAGTCCTTGGCCTAATTTAGCACTTACTGCTCAAGATATATGTAAACATATCCTGTTCTTTCATCTGAGTTCCTATGCTCTACCTGTCCTTCCCCCAAATCAAGGCCAATCTTCTACATTGATCTGATAATGCCCCCCGATAAGAATAATCTTATTTAGAAATATCCTTCCCTATTATTTTTATCCTTGTCATTAACATTATGAAAGAACAGCCTAAAATAGTAAGCTGCTTCTGCGTTTTTACAGTGTGTTCAGCAACTGTGTTTTTTCACAATTGAGATTGTGCTTATGTCTAATCTTTTCTTACAGGTAGGCATAGCTATTGCAGCACGTAAATATGACTTCAATGCTGCATCTCCCTTCCAAATCTCAGATATTTTGGATATCCAGCCGGTGGTGAAGCATTCAGTTCCGGTATGTACTGAAGCTAGGGAACTTGTGGAAGCAGGGAAGGTCCGCTTAGCAGAGGTAGGTGTAATACTTTTCAGTGCGTTAACATTTTAATTTTTGATGTTACAATAATTCTTTCTTTCTTGCTTTCTTTTTTTTTTTTGAAGGATAATTAACACAAACAAGGTTTGAATTCTGGAATACTCAGACACACAGATGCATCTCCACGAAATGAATCTATGTGCATGATACATTAATAAATCCTTTCAAAAGGTTAAAAAGAAGAAGAACACAACTGCTAAACACCAATGGTTTGACCACCAATGCGATATTGTTGTTGTGTTAATTCTTTGGTGCTTGGAAACAAAGTTTCACTGTATATATTGCTAGAGATGGCTAACAATGACTTTTTGTGTTTCAGGGAATGCTTAACGAAGCCTACACTTTATTTTCTGAAGCATTTTCTATACTTCAACAAGTAGGTCATTTTCCATGCATTTAATTCCCTGATTTGCATCTTGAAGACTTGAACTATAATTGACTATCGTGGATTTTACAGGTTACAGGTCCAATGCATCGAGAAGTTGCTAATTGTTGTAGGTTAGTATTTGCTTAATCTGCCATCTCGTTTAAAATATTATCTGAAGTTTCTTCTGCTTCTTTCACGTTCATGTAACTTCATAAATTGAGAATTAATTTCGGTTTAATTACTGTTTATCGGCTGTGGAAAGGATATCTTGCACTTTTTACAAGATTGGGTTCTTGAACCTCTACCAAAACTTTGTGGAGTTTGAGACCAGAAGAATCAAGTATTAAGACTTGCTAATGTTCTGAAAATTGTATGAGGCTTCAATAGTGAATCATAGATTTGTAAATTTTAAAGTTGTATAAGTTGAATAAATACACCAAGTAGAAAGAAGTTAGGGATTTGTAAATGTTGACTATGCTGTCAATAATGCATGGCATAACCTTATAGGGGGTGTTTGGATAGGGAAAAAATGGGAAAAGGGGGGAGGAAAAGTGAGATGGGACAAAATGATATCAATCGGAATGGAAGTGGTTTACCATAAAGTGAATAAAGAAAAAATAGATAAACATTGTTTTTGAAAAGGTAAGATAAATTTTTGAGAAATATATGTGGTGGTATGGAAAAGTTTTTAGGAGCAGATAGATGTGGATAAATATCGCATCAAATAAATGAAGAGGGAAAATACATTTTACCCCCACCTGTTCTCCCTTAACAAAGATTCCCTTAATGAGTTCAACACTATGGCTCTGTTTGGTAATAAGGAAAATGGTGGAAAAAATTTTCAGCTCTTTTCTATTCCTTTTTTTCTGTGCATTTTAATGTGATTTGACATATTAACTACCTAATAAATCTGCTTTTTTTATTATTACCAATATTTTCAATCATTATTTATCATTATTTCATATAAAAAGTCTAGCTATTTTGTCATTATTTACTTTATTTCTAATCATTATCTACTATTACATAATATTAATTCCTCACTTTTCCATATTCCTTTTTTCTCCACCTCTTTTCTCCATTCCCAAACAAATCACTTTTAATTTATATGTTTCATGCCAAAATATGTTTGGTAAGTAATAACTATTAACAAGGCAACAACCAATGCCATAATTATGATAACATAGTTAAATATAATAGAGGTTGAATTGCTATTGCTAGTAGTATCATGATTTGTAACATTCAGTAAGTTCTAAATGTTATAATTTACTTCCCTAACATTAAGAATAGATGCATTCCACATTGATGATTTAATAAAAATCCAAGTAAAGTGGATTGGTCCATTTCATTTGGTAAAAATCCAAGTGAAGTGGATTGGTCCATTTCATTTGGTACTTGCCCTAATGATGTTATAAAATCTAACTCAACTATTAATCTTATCATTATTTGTTTAGTTAGGACAAATATCATACCAATCTTATTATTTCACTTTGGTGGTGCATGCACCATTGAAGTATTTCCTATATATTTCACTTTCCTTGGTAAAAATAATTTAAAATGAATATTCTAAGATTCCACTAATTTAAAAATGATCATGCCATTAGCATAGTTACTAAGATAATGTTTTAAGTAAATATTGATAAAGTGCAAGTTCCTAATTAGATATTCAAAAAATAAATCTTTTAATAATTTTTGCGTCAATATAGCTAGGTACCCAAATATCATCCCAATCTTATCATTTCACTTTGGCGGTGCATACATCACCGAAGTATTTCCTATATATAGATATCACTCTCTTTGGCAAAATAATTAAAAAATGAGTATTCTAAGATACCTTAAAAATGATCATACGATTCATGCCATTAGCATAGCTATTGAGATAATGTTTTAAGTAGTATTTGTATTATTGATAAATACCTATTTATTAGTGACCCGGAAAAAAGATATTATCGTTTTTTTTTGTTTTTTCTGGGAACTTTATCTCTGAAAAACAGAAAAAACTAGAAAAATAGAGAGAATTTGAGAGATTTTTAATAAAACTTTGTAATAAATTATGATAAATATAAACACATAATTTGGGCAAAAAAATTGGATTAAGTCACCATTTCATGGATAATGAGTGAGCACATGAGAAATGTATATAGGCTGATGGAAGGAGAGTAAATCTTAGCAAGAAAAAACATTATATCTCCCATACTGTAAAAAAAAAAAAATATGGTAAGTGTTTGAAAATTAAAACTAAATACCAACTCTTACCTTAATACCAAGTTGAGTGTTGTGCAGGTTTTTCAAGTTCATTGTCATCTTATTGACATGTAGACTAATATTCATGTAGGAAAAGAAAGCTAAAAAGGGCAAAAGAAGCCGATGAATCTACTCCACTGTTTGGGTAATCTGATGATGTATCCCCATATGATTGGATATAATCTGAGGTTGAGTTGAACTGAGATGGCTGTGAAGAAGGCTGATACCATAGATGGTTGTGATACCCATCCAAAATCATTTGATCATTCATATGGATATGATAACGATGAATCACCTGGCCTATAGGAAGTCTCCTCTCTACTGCCACAGAAATTCACGAATGCCATGCTAACTTGTAAGTGTATTATTCTTAGTCGGCTCCTTGCCCTTCCTAATTCCAAACCTTCTTTCATATCGCCTGATTGGAGGGCGTGTACCATGATCCTCATCTTGTGTTGCATGCGTATACCATTCCTCACAAGTAAATGGGATAATGGCCTTTGACTCTATGGATATGATGAACCACTTCCACCAATGTCACCGCCACTGTCACCACCACTACTACTATCATCACGACCACCACCATCAGCTCTGCTCTTTGTTCTTGATGACGAAGAATTACTCAAGGCTTGTTGCGACATTTGTGAGGCTCCCTTAGCAGTTGACTGGGTCCGAGATCTAGATAAGGGATTAAATGCTTCTTTTGGGGCCCACTTTCATTGTAGCACCCCTTCTATATCCACACCCTGTGCATTGACTCCTTGGGCAATAGCTCTTACTGGCTCACCATTTTGTACATCTAGATCATCTGATCGCAACCATTTATGTAATGGATCTTCCCTGGAATCTTCCTTCTTCATGTGTGCATGCTGTCCAATTATCATAAGATTTAGAGGGTCATTGGGCTCCTTATTTTCCTCTCACAGTATGCTCTCCCGTAGCCTCATATTATAATGACAGAAAATTAGCTTTTTGAGCTTCTCATATGACTTAAAATTCGCATTGCTAGTAGCCTAAGTGTTGGGGTCTCTATGCCATATAAGTTCCACCATTCGCCTATAATTAATTCAAGATTATGTATTAGTATTTGTAAAGATTACGTAAATATGCAAGTGTAAAATATCATGAGGTTTAGAAACAATGACATACAAGGTAATCCTCATAACCGTGATTGAACGATGGCCACTGCTTTTCCAAATATCCCTTGCGCTTCATGGAAAACCATTAACTATTGGAACATTTATAAGGATCAATCTATTTTATTTATCATATTAAATAAGATAATGAAGTGTATTCAGTGAACAACATTAGTAATTTATCTTGGTCCTAAAGTCACTAGTATTTGGGTGATTCAGAAATAACTTATCAAAGACTTGAAACATCACCCTATTTAACTCCATATCCCCCCTAAGACCATCCTCATAGTAGTATTTTGGGTTCAAATAATGCGCTGCAATAATAAGATTGCAATTCATCCATAAGAGAATAAGACTGCAATAATAAGATTGCAATTCATATGAGAAAACTTACTAGCTGCATGTAATGGATGACGGAGCATGTTTTTCCTACGATCTTCTATGATAATGATCACCCACTGCCTGCCTCACATTTTTCTGTATGGACGCCTTCATAAATTAAAATGCCTCATACAAAGAACTCATATTAGGATCAGTCTCATTGTCAACTACCCTTAAGACTCTATGTATGGGTTGTAGAATACTCAACACCGATTGTACTTTATCCTAGAAGGAAGCTATCATAACGATCTTCTCTACTTCCATCCCTTCCTCAGCGTGTGCATATCTGGAATCACGTTACACATTAGTATTGAATGCTGTATTGAGTGCTTGACATGCATTCCATAGACTATCCTATGCAATATAATTTGTGGCAAATAGGGTTTTGCTTGGACATAATCTCCCTCTTATAATCAGATGTTTCATGAAAAAGTATCTTTACCCAACTATGATTGTAGATGAATTTTGTAATCTGTCGACCCCTCTTTATTACACTACGAACAATTGGTCGTCGACCAATATCTGTGAAATACAAGGAGTCCAATACATAGATAGTTTCTTCTCTAGAGCTTTCCTGACCTTCTTAAATGTAGTTCCATTATCTGTGATAATTTGTACCACATAAAAACTTGGGCCGAGGGATTCATTATGCTTCTCAATCAACTCTTGAATATAAGCAGCATCCTTGATATGCTTAGATGTATCCACAGACTTACAGAACATCGTAGTGTCACTACAATACAACATAAAGTTGATGATACTGAGCTTTGTAGGGTTGTTCCACCTATCACACATCACAGACAAGGCATATGTTTCTCATTCATGAGTCATTCCTTTCATTCAATCCTTCATGTCCTCGTGTTTCTTGATCAAGATATGTTCCCCCGATTTGGTGCGTTGAAGGAGGTGGGACACCTCCTGCCATCTGTGTAACTTAGACCATATTTTTGAAAGTTACAGTATTTGCCAAATGTAGAGGAACAACATTATAAATAAAGAATCTAGAGACATGAGTTCTAAGATTTTTTACACTATCTCTACCCTTCTTATACATCTGAGTCATTTTTTTCTGCAACTCACCAGCCTGTTCATATAAATGATGTACGACTCAAAAACTTTTTCAGTCCTCCCTTCAATCGCTCTCCTTAATCCAACCCCCCTTGCATGCTTCCCTCTCTAGCTTCCCTTGTAGAATCATGGAAAGTAGGTTTGCCCCTCTCCAACCTCATTGACTCCTCTCTAGCCCATTGCTCTGCCTAGCTCGCCTCCATAGCTTGCCTCATCTGCTCCCTCTCATCTCCGTCACCATCATAACCCAAACCACCCAATTTCATTCCAATCCCCTTCTCCTTCTGCTGTCAAACTCTTCTGCTAGTAGGAGTGATTTCAATTTCAAAAATTTTGAAAAAATTTAGTTGAAATTTTAGTTTTAGCTACTTAGCGAAATGTTTTCGCCTGTGAATAGTGGAAAATTTCAGAGTTAGGTGAAATTTTTGAAAATTGGGAGAAATTTCAAAAATTTTCCTAAAATCTCGAAACGGGGGGAATTTTTTGCCAATATTATCGTGCGTGGGGAATTTCTCGCAGAAAAATTCCACTAGAAATTCGAAATAAAAAGTAAAAAACCCTAAGTGCCTCTGTGAAATCATTTCAAACGCATCTCAGCCTCCCCAAAACCCCATTTTGAAACCCCCAATGATGATTTTTCACCAAAACAAACCTACCTTTGTGTTGTCGATTTGAAGATCCAACATCTGTAGTCACACTATCCACGTCTTCTTCACCGATTTTCGACTTTGAATTGAATTTTCAACTTTGAAATCATAAATGGAAGCTTCGAAATGCATTTTTAAGCAGATCTACATGCATTTGAGAGTCTAAAATTGACGCAAAACACTCGTTGCATCCGTCTCTTTCGTTGACAGCAGGCTGTAATGTGTCATTTTCCTAAAATTTTTCTTTGAATCCACTTTTTTGTTTTAAAATCATTATTGGAGCACTTGAAACCCATTTTTGAATGGATTGCTGGTGAAATCGAGGCTTCAAATGCAGTCGTGTGGTGGACAGTGATGGAGAGGCTTCCGTGTTGGCAGAAGATGTTGTCGTGTTCCTGTTTTCACCCATTTGGGCATTTTCAGTCGGCACATGTTTCACTTTTTCCCCATTTGGGCATTTTCAATCAGCACGTGTTTCACTTTTTCCCCATTTGGGCATTTTCAATCAGCATGTGTTTCAATTTTCTCCCATTTGGGCTCCCAGTCAACAACAATAGGTTGATTTTAGGCTCTTTTGTTTGGTGCTAAAATTCATATAATTTATTGATAATAATGGTTTATCATTATTTATTAGTATTTTGTTTATAATTTTTCTATTATATAAATTAAATAAGTTGTAGATTGATTTTTTTTCTATTTAAACAATTTCTAAAACATATGAAAATTATTTTTTTAAAATTATTTGCTTTTAATTATTTTATATATTATTTAATAGTAATAATAATTAATTAATGCGATGTTTTTGGTTCTAAATATGAATTTAGATTTATCATGATTAATTAGAATTTTTATGAAAAATTTTCTAATTTTTCTTCATTTTTTAATTTTGTTTTTATATTTTAGCGAAATAGTTCGAAGAAATTATTGATAATTTCACCAAAGTTACTGAAATTTTCTCCTTCTAGGCTTAGTAAAATTTTTCCTCTCAACGAAATTGCAAAAACTAAGTAGTAGTGCCTGACCAAATAGCCTCTTTCATAAGTGTTTTAACCTCCTTAGGCACCTTAGGACAATTTCTAACATTTAGACTATTTCAAGTCAAGTGTTCTTTTAGTATTTTGATCCTCCTCGACTTCATAACTTGTTTACAGTAGTTGCTTTCAGCTACAAATAGATTGCCGGTTTTCCATGTTCTCATGTATTATCGTTAGGCTTAGTTTTGGCTTTACTTGCCATTCTTGTCTGTTGATATCTTCAAGTTTCAACTTGAAACATATCAACTCAAAATAAATTGATTTTTTTCTTTCCCATCTACACAACATCAATATCTTTAAGACTTGAACATTTTTCAATATGCAAATCTTCATAATTTATGCATCAAACAGTGTCTAAAATGCACTCTAGACATTCAAAAACAAACAAGAAACATATTTACAAATTTTAGAATATAATTTTACTTTTCACAATTTAAAAAATATTTATAATTAATATTAAATTATAAAAAATAAAAAATCTGTTTCCAAACAAAACCTTACTTAACACAGCTAACTTGCATTTATCATGATCCAAACACTAATTTTAAAAAAAAATATAGTTTTAAGACTTTCCCCCCAAATGCGTAATTTTACAAAAAAATGCTGAAAATCGGTGTTTTCTTAACAAATCTTACGTTTAATTTATGTTTTCATTCATAAACAATAACTAATTTGGGATGAATCAAACGATTTGGGGATTCACTATAATGCATTACAAGTATGAATTATATGGTTTCGAACAAAATAAACATAAAAAACAGTGAAAAAATGCATTTTCATACTTACACAGTGTCTAGACGTCCGATTCTAAAAATGAGATTTTGCTCTCTAAAACGGACTTTTTCTCCCACAAAATCACAAATGAATCTTGCGTTTTTGGTAGTAGAATATAGAAATGAGGGAAAGGAGGAGAAAAAAAAAGGTTTGGAGGTGGGTTTCGCACCTCACAGCGGCCGAAAAGGCCACTCCCCGCTTGTCCCGAACGATAATATTGTTGCTTAAATGATATTATTGCTAATTTTTCACGATATTATTGGTAAAATAACGATAATAGAAAGGCATGATAAAATCGATAATTCTGGTAAATTAGTGATAATATCGATTTTAGAGGGTTTTTTATTGTCGATAATATTGATAATGAGAACACTGGTTTAAAGTAAATAGTGATAAAATGCAAGTTCCTAATTAGATCTTCAAAAAATAAATCTTTTAATATCTTTTTGTCATTTAATGAAGAATTAAATAGTAGTGGTGGTTTAGGATTATTAATGCATGTCTAGTTCAATGTTGGAAGCACAAGAAATGAAAATTTTAAAAGAATCTTAACGATTATTATATCAAATTCATGATAAAAACTTGAAAGATCTTTTAATGACATGAAAGGAGATGAGAATTTTAATCTTTGTTGATTAGAGGACCCAAAACTTAAATTTTATTCTTTGCTCTGCTAAGGAAGCCTGGATGTCCTATTCGGTCATTGCTTATGTCAGTTGAGAAACTTATATCCTAATGGATGGGCAATGGATGTCCAAATCCTAAAAGTTGTTATAGAGGATGATCCTGAAGAATTTTTTGGTTGTTGTGATGGAAGAGGATAGACGGCTTCATGCAACATGACGGTTAATCTCTTTGCT
>JAYJMB010028651.1:10586-37455 GCA_036873735.1 Pouteria campechiana | reverse complement strand
CTCTCTCTCTCTCTCTCTCTCTCTCTCTCTCTCTCTCTCTCTCTCTCTAGTTTCGTGATTCAGTCTTATTCGTGAAGTTATGGATGGGAGTATGGGTGGAAGGATGCTGTCTTGATGATCTGGACTGTTCAAGTATTCTGTATTGCAGGCAATTTCTTTTCTAGATGCCCATTTAAATAATAAAAAAATTGATGGTTAGGATTGTTCCATATGATCATTAAGCTATGCACAAGCTGCAGTAGGAACTGGGAACTGATGGTATGGATAGGTGTATAAATGCTTGTCATGTGGATTTGATGGATGGATTGCGCTAGTGAATTTGTTCTGCTCCATGGCTGAGTGAAGTTTCCACCCGCGTGTGGAGAGGGAATCCAAGAGCTTTTGAGTGAACATTGACCTTCATTCAGGGTACATGGTTGATGTGTATAAAATACATTTTGGCGCTTAATTGTCCATGAGATTAAGGCTAATTTGTTGATGGTCTTGATCAAAATAATGCTCGTATTCCATATTTGGTGTGAGGATTTTGGTTTCCCTGAAAGATGAGGTTGTAGAACCACTATGTACTTGACCTCATCATAACGAAATCCCACAGAAGTTGGAATTACAGCATTCGGTGATCTGGATGACTCAACAGTGTCTTGGACTGAAAAAGGAAAGTTATGAAAATTTCTTTGTCAGTGATAAAAAAACGATGGCAGACATTGGAGAACAGCTAAAGGCCCAAAACTTGAATGGGATATTTCCTACCAGTTCAGAATGGTCTTCTTCTGGAGTGGGACTCCACGAATGCTCCAGATGGACCGTCAATGCTGTGCAATTCATGTAAAGAGCCGAAGATACGTTTGGAAGCTGCAGTAATATTGGGTTTCCTTGCAAAATTGGTTCGTGTTGCTTATCTGCTGTGTCCTTTTGATAGGAACCAGGGCCATCTTAGGGGAAATTAGGTCACCCAATGAGTGGATGATTTGACGATGTAAGTGTGATGTTTTGCTGGAGTAAAATGGATGGTTTGATGGATGAATGGATGAAGGTGAAATGGAGAAACAGAGAATAGAAATCAATCAAGATACTTTCATTGCTGGTCAATAGCATCTTGTATACAAAAAGAGAGTGACTAATCTTGTCTTGTTATAACTGATTCTCTAACTAATAAAAAACAGAACACAACTGACTATTTTAACTAACTAATAACTACTAACTGAATCCTAGCCGTATTCTCTAACCAATGAAGACAAAACACAACTAACGATTTAACTAACCACTAAATACTAACTGAATCCTAGCTGTACATCCCAACCGCATAAGTTGTGCTGTCTTTCTTTTTGGTGACATGGTTGCTGACGTGTATAGCTGACATGGACATGAGTTGGCCCTTAAGTTGATGACATGTAATGGGTCCATCACCTTGTAGCTGTAGACCAGCAAGAATGACAATAATTGTAACCATAATCATTGGCCTTGTTCTGTTTCTTTGAGTTATCTTTGAATTATCTGTTACTTGGAATAGTTGAATGTAGTCTTAATTACAAGTTACTTTGATTGCTTTTGCGTGCAGGGTTTTTGAAGTTAGGTGCTTGCACATTCCAATTAATGACCGCACTCCCTTTGGAGGTTTTGAATATCTATCCTTATCAAAGTTGATATTCCTGACTTTGTAAATATTCCATTTCTACTTTGCATCTTTGGACCAATTAATAATTAAATGTTCCACACACCAAAATTTTCCTTTAAAATTGGGAAGTCCTTGTAAATATTGCCTTGCAATGTAGTTTGACTTATTGATGCAAAAATGCAGGAAGGAAACTGGCAGCTGCGTCAACATGATGTGCAAGAAGACTATTAGCCATTCCTATTTTTCCCTCTGTTTTTGTGCTTTATATAGGAAAATTCACCATGTTCTTTCTGGTTTTTCCCTAGTTTTCATATGTCCTTTCAGGTAAGGTTGCTGTTTCCAGGTTAAAACTTGACATAAATTGATAAATTGTACCTCAGAAGTGCAATTCTATTTATCAATGAAAAAATTTGGGTAATGAAAACCATGGAGTGATGCATAATGATATTCTGCTTTTGGGAAATGAAAAATATGAGCAATGTCAATTGAGATGTTGAACACACTGATTAATGCATTTAATCAACATTTCTAAATTGAATTTTGTTGTCTGCTTCATTTTAATAGCTAGCTAAAAGCAAAACTTACAAATATTTTGGAAATGTTAAACTTGAAATGAGCCCAAGACTTCTAGAGGAAAAGGTTTGGACATATTAGGAGCCTTGCCTTTTGCCAGATTTCACCATTGGCAAATGCAGCCCAGCTGCTATCTATTCTATACGCATGATTCTTTTACTGTTCTTGAGAGAAAACCAAAAAATGCAACTTGTGATGTTTGTTTCCACCTTTACCTTCATGTTTGTGATCATGCTTATAGACTATAAAGATGTGTGCATTAATTGAGTCCACATGGCTACATTTTATCCAATCAATGATGGAGGACCATAAGTGAATGTTTTGAACTGGCTACCATGACTATCTTGGGCTAGCAAATATTTCCATGACAACAATCTTAATGAGGGGTCAACTTCGATGGTTTGAACCAGTCAAATGTCTCATTTTGGGCCCTGTCAGTGATTTGGCTTACTTAGGTGTCAAGTGTTCATTTCAATTCAAATGAGAGGATTCTTATTTCCTTACTTTTAATAGTAGGGGCTTATGTAGAGATCTTTTAAGAGGCAGACCTCTGGATGTCAGAAGGCAAAAGGCGAAAGACAACTATCCTCTAACACTGACTTTGCATCATTCATACATATTGATTCTACTCCTAAGTTCATTTCTAATTCTATCATCATCCTGCCCTCATCACTCTTAGCAACTCATTTCAACTATGATAGTCCTATGAAGTATGAACTAGTGATCATGGTATTGGTGACATGTATTGACAAAATCATTGATATCTATTGGAAAACAATGTTCATGATAAATCCTTGATCATCGATGATAAATTGCCATTTATTACCAAGAATGGAGATAATGACCTATTTATTGTCAATTTATTTGCAATTTATCAGGAGCTAGGGAACTTTGCTTTTAAAAGGAAAAATTGAAATTTCTGCCTTGTTGTTGCTCTCATGTTCATGAAATTTCTTCTCATGTTGCTGCTCATAAGTCCAGTCAACCTTCTTGATTATTGCCTCGATTGGTTAAACTGATTGGAAGAAACAAAGTTTGATAGTGGTTTGAGAGAAACATGATTTGTCCTTCATTTTAGGTTTAATGACTATGAAATTTTTATCGCAAGTCTTACTCATGGATCCAACTAACCTTATTGATTTCTTTTTTCTTTTTTAAATGGTCCAGTAGCTCTTGTTAGAAATCAAAAATTGAAATTTTGGCATGTTAGACTTGAAGATGGACGGGGAAGAAGGCTTTATTTTTGACATAAAGCATGAGTTCACAACCATTTGAGGCAATTGAAAACTAGAAGAAAAAAGTGTAGCAATCACTCTCATATAACAAGCCATAGTGTGAAATAACCTCTAGCGCCTAGGCATGTGCATAGACCAAGACAATGCTTAAATCCATTAAATAATATAAACTAGCACCTAGGCATGTGCATAGACCAAGACAATGCTTAAATCCATTAAATAATATAAATATATTTGTGGCAGCTGCTTTGATGTGTATTTTTGTACACCTGGCAACTCTAAAAAGTATATATTATGATTTTTAGAGTGTTCTCCTGTAGAATGCTGGACATTATATACGTATTTCTCCATTGCTCTATCCTATATGGTGATTTAATTTGATATCTTTTTTATTTCAATTGTTTATTTATATTTATCATAATTTATATTGAAGTTTCCTTAAGAAATTCAAACATTCTTCTCATTTTTCAACATTTGCGTGATAAACTTAGGCAATATTGGTGATTAGCAATAAATTTGATTTACAGCCACCAGAATATACTGAAAATTTTATTGACATCGATATGGCAAATATTAGTGTTAACATGTTGCTCTTTGGCTGCCAAAGATTCTGCCCATAAAGTGTGAAAAGCCTTCTGTTCTTGATAATTTCGTTTTTAATTTGATTGGTACCTGGGGGTTATATAGTATTGCTGTCACTTCTTGATTTCGTCCACACTCAACTTGAACCCTACGGGCAATATCTTTTCCAACATCCATTGATATTAATAATTTAAGTTCCTAAAATGCTTTTCATGTTCTTTTGATTTATGAGATCAGACTGAAACTATCTTAAAAAATTCAATGCTTAATTAATTTCTTCTCTCTTTGCATTTCTTCAGATGTTGGAAGTATGTGAATGAGTTCTACAATATCTTGATTTTTTTACACATTTATGAAGTGCAGAACTATTTATTCTGATTATAAAGCCAGCAACTTGAAATTCTGAGTTGATGGTTAGTTTATGCTGATAAATGTGATTTCTTCTGTGAAGGACTGGTTGAATTTGTTGAAAGCATGGTGAGGCTTGAGCATGCTGCATCTCCAAACAAGCCAATTTATATTGTTGGGGATTCCTTTGGAGGATGCCTGGCACTTGCTATTGCAGCTCGTAATCCTAGTATTGATCTAGTATTAGTACTATCCAATCCAGGTTAGTTTCAGAATGCTTTCAATCGTCTTTTTCAATAAAGTTGTTTTGGTTATTGGTTTGAGGAATCTAGACCACTATAAGGCAATGCTCCTGGGTTATCACTGATGTGCTTGGCTTTTTCTTTTAGCAACATCATTTGGTAGATCACCACTGCAGCCTTGGTTCCCTGCATTGGAGGCACTTCCAAACGAACTTCATCTTACTGTCCCTTATCTTCTTAGCTTCATTATGGGTATGAGATTTTCTTTGAGTTACTCACGTTTACTTAATTTCATGGGATATTTTTAGATTGAAATAATATGCTGATAGATCTCTGTTGGATTATTCATGGCTAAATCCTGTCTGTTGGGGTATTTATAATATGTTTGGTGCAAGATATCCTTGTCTTTCTTCGCTGAAACATGGCATTACTATTTATTTTTATCAAATCAACGAAAATTGGTGTTGCTGATCCAAATTCATGAAAAATTGTGATGATTTGTTGGCTGCTAGAGCAATAGAAGAATGCTGTGTGGAATGATAATTTGTTTTGTGACTATTTTAAGTTGAAGTTAGCACCTACTCATGCACATCCATATGGTCTGTTCGCATGACTGTAAAGAGTCTTTTTTTAGGAGCTTTCCCCACCTCTGATCATCTTTCCTAGCTGTCGATATAGCTGTCTGTACTTCTGGTCTGACAAAGAAAGAGGAAGAGAGAGATTGGAAAAAGATGAAAAGATCAGGGACAGACAAAGACCAGATGCTTTGATATCATGTTATAGTTTAGATCTGAGAGGATGAAGATGAAAAAAAGAAAAAGAAAGAAAGAAGAAGAAGAATAAAGATAGAAAGAAAGAAAAGAGAAAAGAAAGAAAGAGTAATATGGAGTAAAATTTGAGGAGCATGACTTCTCTCATCTATTTACAACATGACAATAATACCTTTGAACAAATATTTAAAAAACAACTAATGGTCTAATCAATGGATCATGTTGAGGCTAGAAGGATCTCTAGGGGATGATCTGGGCCATTTATGATATAAGCCCCAACTCTGATTGCTTATCTGTTTAAAATCAGTTTGAACAAGTTTATGTAATCAGTGAATCAGTGGCTGGAGAAATGGATGCCCTATATTTATTACGCTAGAAATGTGCAAGTATGTGTATGGATTGTTCATTTTTTGTGCCTCATATTTGAACAATAGTTCCTCTAAAAGCATCTTAATTGGGTGATGCTCGACTTTATAGTAGCTGAAAGAAAATTAATGACCCCTGTGGAGTTTTTTGAAGAGTTCTAGGCAAGGATGTGGCCCATCTATCATGTGGCACATACCCAATCACCCATCTATTTAAAACATTCTGATAACAACATCATTATTAATGGGTTAATGGTTGGAATAATCGATGATCATGTTAGACATAGAAAGTCAAATATAAACATGGTCCACTTTTTATTTCCATTGTAAATCATTGTGACAGCTTCATCCAATTGGTTGATTGGAAGGTGGACAGTGCATATGGAGGTGATAGGTTGAAAGGGTGCTAGTTATACAGGAAACCCTTTGCTAAAGAGGATTAGTGTGCAAATCTTTTGCCCATACGTGTAAGTAAATTGGCTGGTGTAAAAATACTTCTCTCCTCAATAAGGGCAAACCACAATTTCTATGCAAATGGGATTTTTGCATGTAAATTCCTAGGAAACAAACTTTCTAAGAGAACCATGCAAAAGGTCTTTAGGTGGAAAGAATGCATAATAAGTTAGACATGACATGATCAAATCCAGTGCTCCTTTGCTTGTGTTGATAGCATGTTGGATTTCTTTCTGAATAGATATTTGAAGAGAAGTATTAGTATGAAGAAGAGAAATGTGGGAGTCTTTCATATGGCATACCCATCCATAAAGCTTCCTGAATACTGATTATAGAAAGAGGAGTATGGATGAATGTGAATTCATGTGTAGTTTCAAAACTGCACTTGTATCTAGTACTGGTGCCCAATAATATTTGCCAGTGTATGTGCTGAGCTCATAGATATTACATGTATGAACAGTTCATCATGAGATTCTTGGAATGAGGGATTACTACCTGATTTTGGTGTGTGTTTTCAGGCTTGATTTTGAGCCATGCTCGTAAAACTGAGATGCATCTTCCAGAAGGTTCCTGCACTAAAAATCTTGGTTGATTCTTTACTTCAGTTTTCATACAAAATGAGCTAAAGCAATTCCTTGGTCTGACAAATTCTTTTGACAGATCAGATATTGAGAAGCATGAAGGGAGATAGTGTGGTTCTAAAACTTTATACGAAGCTCTATGTGGGATACATCACACTGCTTGTTGTTGGAAATCAATTTCAAAATATTGTCCATATGGTGTACATGCAACTAGATCTTAAAATATTACATTTATTGATCTTTGATAAAGATTCTCGAACATATAGGCTACTTTGGCCAGTAGTTTGTACTTTGACATGACCTTTAGGCTTGTGGTCATTCTTTGTTTGAAAATGTATCAACCTTAATAATTCTTTCTTTGTTAGCAAAAAAATTATAGAGAAGCCACTTATGATCTACTAAAAGGCAAAAGTGAAAAATAACCCCCCAGTCTCTTGTTGAAGAATGGTTCAATCAGTTGCTACAAAATATCTTCTCTAGTGCTCTGTTGTTAATGTGATATTGTTCCAATATGTAGAGAATGGAGAATTAATGGTGTTTTGCTGTTTATTTCTCCTTGATGCTTGAAACAAAATGATTCAATGCAACAAGGTTGTTGAAGTTCATAATTCATTCATATCCAAATCATGTGATTTTGATATGCACTAGTAACATTTTTTCCCTTTCACAATTTTAGGTGATCCTGTGAAAATGGCAATGGCCAATATTGATAATGGACTTTCCCCTCAAGAAACACTTGATCATTTGTCAAGAAGACTCACTTCTATGTTACCACGCCTTTCGGTAAGAAATCCTTCTAATTATTTTGGGTTTTATGATGTGTACTATCCTTTAACCCCCTTTTTTTTTGCCTGTTTCTTCCCCTTCCTGTTTTGTCCTTTTAGTTTCTTATGGCACTTGCACCTAACACTGTTGGAGCACAAGCGCTAGGTGTGCTGTGCGTCAAGGACAATTGTAACTGCAGCTATATATTGCTACCAAATGACTGGTGCATTAGGCATAATTCTTAAAGAAAGGTTGTTTGAAGGGTTTGGATTGGTTTTGGGTGGCAGGGTAATATGATGTTGATCTTGGGAATTGATGCATGATAAGTTGCTATGTGTTTCTTCTTGTGCTACTTAGAAGTGAACGTATAGATGTTATGAGTTGCTATGTGTTTTGGCAATATAAGGTATGATGTTATTCATAAAGTGAATAAGATTAAAGTAGATAGTGGGTAAAGATTGGAAATATAGGTGATGATGGGAAAAAATAGAATTGCCATGGTAGGTATTGGTTAAATCAACTCTTTTCATTCCTTTCAAGTTTGTGTTGCCAATACCCCCAAAGCAGCTCAGCACGATAGTGGAAGCCTTGAATGGATGCTAGAAGAGATGGGAGAGGCTACTGTGGTTCACTAATGTTCATTTGGCATGGAAAGTGGAAATGCAGATCTGTTATTGAAAATGGAGGAGAGGGGTATGGGGATTTGATGATAGAATGGTGGCTTCGATATTGGAAGAGAAGGAGACAGGAGTTTTGACAACAATGATTCAGTAGGAGTGCCAAAGGAGAGTAGGTTAGTGTTCAGTTTGGAAAGTTTGGCAAGGGTTTAAATTATGTAATTTTCTTCCATTGGTTAGCCAACATGTTAACTTGAACCCAACCCAATTTCAAAATTTTGTCAAGTTCAACCCAAGACCTTTAAATCATTTTGCATTTTACCCAACCCTAAGCTATTCAAAATTGGGTTGGGTTCCTCTAGTTCAGGTTGAACCCAACCCAAATTGCACCCCTAAGCTTAAGAAATTGTAATCTTGTGTCATGAATGTGGTATGAGAATAGGACTATGTATTGTGTTTGAGCTGTAAGTGTAACAACTTGTAGAGAAAGCCTAGATTATAGAAAACCTCCTACTTTAGAAGGTATGAATGTTCGAGCCACCACTAAGTGGAAGGCCACTTAAGCAAGTGCCACTATAGTGTCTAGAATCTAGAGCAGTCTAATGTGAATGTTGTACCTTAGATGATGGCATGCTATAATTATCCCTACCAGCTGCATATGTAATGCTCTTCTTTGAAGAGAGTATTGGAGTGTATATATTTATATATTGTTTGCTCTAGGATTTAAGAAATTAAACTTGACATCTATCATAAGCTTTAGAACTTCAGAGTAGTTAGTGGGTCTCTATAACTTGGAATTGGTGCAGGATGATGTCTTGACTCTTGGGTTTAAATTGCCAGAATAGCAACTTACATTCAAGGAGGCGAAGGCTAGGCTGAGACCCATGACAATAAGAATTACATAGTGTCTGAACTATTGGTATGTAGAAAGGACAATCTATCATGGGTGAGTGTTGCCATACTGTTTATTATATGGCCCAGTTCATCTTTCAATAACTAGTGCAGACAGTTGCTTATATATGATATTATGTTGAGATCTCGATTATAAGTGGCATATATGATTTATGCTTCAGCTTGAGGGGAGTGTTTGACAATACTCTTTTCGTCCAGTTAAAGCAATTAAACTTTGTGTCTTCCGTTAGCACTAGTGCTTATCAAACAGTCATTTAATCTCTTTAATGATTACACCAGTGAGATCTCTTAGATTCCTTCTGTGTGGGTTGATGCCATTGAAGCATTTAATTTGGTGTTGAGAATCATTGTCTTATTAATATGGTAACTATGGTCTAGGGTTTGGGACTTCATTATTGTAGAATGTGATGCACAAGCTTGTTTGCATTCGAATTTGATTTGAACCATATCAAAAGTTCTGTCATATTAGCGTGTTTTTAGTTCATGACTTGGTGTATTCTCAAGCTTGATCACCCTAGTGTTTCTTTCAAACATGATGCAATGGTATTTCTCTTTAATTTTCAGGTTTGGCTTTTATATAACAGAGTTAAATGAACCTGATACATTGAGTGAATTATTACATCTTCATTGCAGGTTTTGGCAGAAATTATACCAAAGGAGACTCTTCTGTGGAAGCTCAAGTTGCTTAAATCTGCTTCCTTGTATGCTAATTCACGTCTTCATGCAGTCAAAGCTGAAGTACTAGTGCTAGCCAGGTGAATATATGCTAACTTCCTGGATGTGCCCCTTTCTTTTTCTTTGCTTTGCTGTGTTCATGATTGTAATTCTTGTGGCACATGACCCTCTTGATGTGACATTGTAGTGAAATAAGACATTACTTTGGATTCCAAATATCGGTATTTCCTCAATAACTTCATTATGTGTTCAAGTGAATTTAAATATTTCACCAAGTTCTAGGATGTTTTTACTCCTTTGTTATGTCTATTACAATCTTATTTTCATTGGTAGTTCCTCAAGTACTTCATTATGTGTTCAAGTGAATACAATTATGTTGCCAAAGTGCTAGGATGTTTTTATAATTTGGTAAGTCCATTACAATACTTATTCTCTGTTACAATTTTTGTTATTCTTTTGCATTATATACCATCCCATCTCATCCTTATGTCTTCTTGATTTATTGCAGTGGTTTAGGTGGTTTTGTAATTATCATCTATCAAGCATAATAGCTGTATTTTGTTAGTTATGGAGGTTAGAGTAACTGCAGGCTCTTCATTTCAACATAACTACTGTCTGCCACATTTAGGTTTCTTCTCTGCTTTTGCTTTGCTAGAAAATGTGGCTTATTCAACCACCCATTTCTAATTGTCTATATGAAACAAATTCCACAACGGTTCTATCATCAATGTTAAATAATCTAAATGAAACATTCGTTTTCTGCATCCTAGCTTGTTCCGTAGATGAAATCTTCTCTGATCATTCAGGGCAGCATGCATTGTTTTGCCATGGGCCGATAGAGCAGGCATATTGGTCCTTCTGTAAGCCACAAATTAGGAAATAGTTGAACTTTTGAAGTGATCCAAAATTGAGGTGTATCTGATTGTGCATGTGCTATCCAACTTATTCTAAAGGTATATTAATTAGGCGTGCAAGTTGGGGTTGGTTTAGGTCTACCAATCGCAGCCCTATTTTGTAAAAGTCCTAACTTGACCCTATTCATAAAACCCCGAAACCAATCCTTAACTAATTCAATTAAGTTTGAGCCATCTTTGTGTTGGTAGCTCAGTTTAACTTTTTTGGTTCAAGTTTAGTGTTAACCATTGACAGTAGTTTGTGTCAAAAATTTGATTGGCTTCTATGCAATATTGATTGAGCGCAACAAAAAATGAAATTTCAATGAATGGAAAGGGGAGAGAAATGGGCATAATTTCCAGTGAGGTATGATAGAGAGGAAAGAAGAAGCCACAACACATTGTAAGTGGGGTGGTAGTTTTGCATTGTGATGGGGAAACATAAAGGCAATGTCATGTCGGTTTAGTGTCATTTGTGCCAGAAGGAGGTGAAAGTTGGTGGTGCAGACTATAGATAAAGTTAAGAGACCAATTTGTATGTGTGGCCAAGCGTTATTGAAGAGAAGGGAAGAAGCACTACGATTGATATTCATTTTTTCTAATATTCTGCTAATTTGGTCAATTGTTGGAGATATATCTATGTAGTCCTCATGTCTAAGATCCAATGTTTTAGAGAGAGTTATTTTATATATATACATATTAAAAGGAAAATGTGTATTTGTTAAATAATGTAGTACTATCAGCAGTCCAGCTAAACTTGGAAATTGGTTGGGTTGACAATTTAACTTTTGAACCCAATTTGTAAAATCTTTCAGTCAGACCAACCAAAATTGGGTTGAGTTTGGTCAGTTCAACTTCAACCTGAACCCAGCTGAGGTTGCAGCCTTAACTTAAATGTATCCAACTCATTCATTTGGCACATTGCTCGTCATCTATATGGAATGAACTGCATATGAATTACACTGGCTCCTTTTCTGAGGATAAGCATCCTTCTCTGAACAAATTTCTTATGTGACACTCACTTCAATCTTTGAATGGTATTGACTTTTGGGCCTATACCTTAACTGGGCATGGTGTAGCCAGTGGTGAAAATGGATTTTATAGACATCTAACATTGGACCTAAACAAGTTTGCATTCGATGGTTTTCTTTCATCGTTAAAGGCATCTCTTTCTATTGTTAAAAATGTTGTTTGATATCTAGTATCATATAGATGGTAATGATACCAGGAAACTGGTTCCATCGAAATTTCTATGGAACCTCTTTGTTTTAGGTTTGTCAAGGGTGATTAGATGCAATGCTCACTTTATTGATATTATTTCCAATAATATCTTTTTAGAGGTGTAGATAAATTATCTTATATGAAACTGATATTCTAATCTATTTCAAAATTTATCAATAATGTCTGTAAGTTACTAATATTATTGAAGATATTATCGATATTATCACCAATTTATTGATAATATTGGAGAAATTATCATTTTTATTAAGTTATCAGCTGAAACCCCTTTTAATAATTTTTTCCCTTATTTCTTCTCAAACAAATATGATAACCTTCCTTAATCATTAAAAACTTACATCTAGTTAATGATATTATTCGTATATGTTCGTATTAATCTATACCTGTATATTATATCTTAAAATCGTACTAAATTAACCAGGTTTGTATGAATCTCTTATGTATTTCTATTAGTCATTAAATATTGACATTTAAAGTAATACTTTTAGTTTAAATGTATATTTGTAAATTTTTAAAATTAAAATAATACTTTTCTTATTTTTTGAAAAGTCCTTTGATAAAAAATGATATAATTTTTGATAAAAGGGACAATATAGTTTTTGGGTCACTAATGTATTTTGAATTACTAATACAGTGAAAATGGATTGGATGAAATATGATCGACCCATGATGCTTAACATCATCTATTTAGTTAAATAATTGAAATCATTCAATAAGAGATGTGGGCCACACCATTTGACCATGCATAATATTATATGTAAGATATAAAAATTTCTTAGATTGGTCTAACAAGGTCATAAAATTTTATAACATCATACATCTATATTGAATGAAAAATTTCAAAGGCATGGATGTCTAATTATAGACTTGTGAGTCTTCCAAGTGGAGAGAAAATTTTAAAGGTGCATATTTACTTTCAAATTCTATCTCGTCAATACTTTTATCAAGATAATATTTATATTTCTAATTGTTCGGGTCATACCCAAACTCGCTCCCTTAGAATCTAGCATGAAAATCCTGCAAGACAGAGAAAACGTTAGAGGATGCTGGAGTAGTCCCGGCATGGGTACTTCGATGCTCAAGTTAATAAGGGACCTTAGTAGGGGGAGTGAATAATAAAGAGAGAACTTGTTTCTTAGAGAGATTTCCTAAAAAAGTGCACACCTGATGTATTTAGAGTTGAGTATGAGGGATATACGTATGCAGAGATATACGCAATCCGTATGAGGTTTCCTATCTAGAGGAGGATTCCAGAAGAATACGCATCTATAGTTCTTTTAGAATTTTCTTTTAGGAGACAGTTCTGGAGTCTTACGGAACCACATTGTATTTTGTAGAGGCTTCCCATTAGAATAAAAATTTGACATGACGTGGTGTCAGCCGGACAATGGATATCTTATGTTAGAGATCCCTAACACTCATTAAACAAGCATTTTTAAGCATGATCAAATTGGATTTATCCTATCATCTTTGATGGTCCGAAACTAGAAGGTTTCATGGAACTGATTCCATTAAATCATCACCATAATATAGATACCTTGTACTGATTTGTTAATTGTTAACGGTGTCTTTGTGTTTCAGTGGCAAGGATAACCTGTTGCCTAGTAAAGATGAGGCTGAACGACTTTATAATATATTACCAAGTTGTAAGGTTCGCTACTTCAAAGACAATGGTCATACTCTTCTATTGGTAAGGGCAAGCTTGTAAATTTTTAGTTATGATCTAGCTCTTGCTCATTCATTTATTTCTTCCTTATTATTGGCTTAAAAATTGTCTTTCAGTAGGTGATAATTTACTTTCTTGTGTATGATCATGAGTACAAAATAAGCTTTTCACCAGTTACATATACTTGCAGAAAGTTTAAAAGAGTTCTTCAGAAAAGCAATCAGGTAACTCGCCCACAAGAGAATAATTTGCAAGATGTGCAACTAATTTCCATCCCGAATTTGAAGAGGAGCATCTGTTACCTGTAACAGAGGATACTTCTTTTATTCCCCAATTAATCAAACATCATCTCTCTCTCTCTCTCTCTAAATATCTCTGTCATTAAACTCTTTTATTCCCTAGTTAATGAAACCATCCTCTAGACTGAACAATGTATAATGTTCGAGTAAGATTCACCAAGATGCAGAAAAGGCTATGAAGCCAGAGTTATTTGCACTTTAATTCCCTTATTAATCAGTCAAAACCCTCAAAGTAAATACTATCACAACAGGAAGGACCAAAATGAGAGCCTGCCCAAGATGTGGAAAAGCCTGTTTGGCTTGAATGAGTGCCATGAACGTATCTAGTACATGGTTCATGGCAGTAATATGATCTCATTTTCACGCAGAGTACATACGATGCATGCTCTGGCCTGAAGAGTTACAAAGTGATCCCAAGATTTAAGATACTAAACATGTTCCACAAGTTCCCAGATGGTTTTAGTATATGGGTTGAGTATTCTTTAACATGGTTTAGAAGTGTTTATCTACTGTAACATTTCTTCAGGCATGAACAATCTTATAATGATATTTAAAACCATGTGCCAAACCTCTTAGGAATCTCCAATGTCTCCTCATTATTTAGTTATTCTGAAAAAAATTGTTTGTTTGAGATTCATATATTCTTAGGTAGACTTGCTAGAAAGATTGCATGTTCCTTAAACTTTTATAGCATCAGTTCACTGCCCTTTGTCTCTGCAATGGACGAGCACATGCAGTGGTTCCTTTACTTTAATTGAACAATTTGGTCATCAAGCTGATTGTTAACTTGACTCTTTAAACTTTAAATGCTCATTTTGATTGGTGCAGGAAGATGGTATCAATTTGCTGACTCTTCTTAAAGGTACAAATATGTACCGGCGTTCAAGACAACATGACTACATTTCAGATTTCATTCCACCCAGCGTGACAGAATTTCAGGCAATTTTTGGTGAAGAAGGGCAAGACAGGTTAGCCTTCCTTGACGGCAGATAAGTTAATAGATATTGCCATACAAAAACCATGTTTCGACATTGAAGTGTTCTGTGATTCCTGATTAAAAGCAGAATTCTCTTGTAGTCTTGTTTATGCAAGTGATGATCACCTTTCAATAAATACTACTCTTGGTCCAGTTCTCCCTGGATGGCCTTGCTACATACCTCCCCGATTTTACAATCATATCCATCTTGATGTAAGAGGGATATTAGAATGTACATGTTAGAGTTCAACAATTTACTAGCACAATTGGAGTCTGGTTCCTAAATAGTAATTATGGATGGGCCTTATTAGAATTTGTTGGGGGAGCGAATTGGAGGACCCAAACTCTTGATGTAGCATTGTGTATTTCCTTTTTGTTTTGATTGCAAGAAATCTGAGTCATATGCTCTTCAATAACAGATGGTTCAACCTAGCTACTGGTCCAGTGGCGTTTTCAACTATGAAAAATGGTGAGATAGTGAGAGGTCTTGCAGGGGTACCTGATGAAGGTCCAGTTCTACTGGTTGGTTATCACATGTTGCTGGGACTTGAATTGGCCCCAATTGCTGGGGCATTCTTAAAAGAAAAGAATGTTATGATTCGAGGCATCGCACACCCTATGATTTTTTCTAGGAAGTTTGAAAGTTCATTGCAAGAGGTCTCACGGGTTGATCAATTCAGAATATTTGGTGCTATTCCTGTCTCAGCAACTAACATGTATAAGTTGTTTTCATCAAACTCATTTGTCCTTCTATATCCTGGTGGTGCACGTGAGGCCCTCCATCGAAAGGTGCGTCAGCTACACTAACATTCTTAGCATAGCATTGCATGACAAGGGCAATTATTTTCCTGCTGATGAGCCACCTTGTTATTGCTGTTGTTTCTGTTACTGGTGCTTTTAAAATGCCTGTGTTCCCTGCCAAATGTCATCGCTGATAACTGGATGATTGCATTGAGTTTAGGAATTGCGAAAACTGGGGAAAAACGTGTTGGATACTTCAGTAGCAAATGGTAAACACTTAGTAAATTATGCGGTTCTAAAGAATTTTCATCACTATGGTTCATCTGAGTTTCTAATCAATGATTTTAAAACTTATAATTAAACATATGAAAATAAATAATAGGTTGGTTTTGATATAATTAAAACATCATGGTGGGCTCAAATTGTGAGTTATATGGAATTTTTAGTGAAATCAGTTTCTCTAAAATATTTTCCTTCAATTAGCAAATTAAGTTCTATAATTCCTAATACATACTACCTCATTTATAGAAATTCAAAGATAAAAATTATAATTAACCCTAAAGAAAGAAATTATAAAATATTAAGTATTCCAAATTCGATTTGCAAAAATAAATAAATCCTAATATCTATGCTTGTGCTTAAAATAAATATGAATAGAATGGGGCAAGTTATTCCTATTGCTTTCTCCATCAATATGCGTCCAGGTTACGACTAAAATAGACACAGTCAGCATCACTAATGGGCATGGATGTCATGAGACTGAATTTTGTCATTTCTTTATTTTCCACTGTTTATTTAATTATATATATTTTTTCTCAATCTGCATCCAGGCTTAGTGAGTAAAGATTCTTGAACACAATTTCCTTTTGAAAATCTCATTGGCACAATTAAAATTCTGTAAATCTATCTGTTTATGGTTGCTGCCAGATGGTTTTTAACTTACTGTCAATTTCATGTTGTAACTTCTAGTTTGCCTTTCTGTTTGTGCTGTTTTTTGGAGGCAATGCAAGTAATGCAGGTACATTTAATGGCCAAAAAGAAAGTGTTACCTCATGAACTTGCAGATTCATTTCTTGATTCAAGGTGATTTGATGTTTTGCAGGGAGAAGAATATAAGCTGTTTTGGCCAGATCAACCTGAATTTGTGAGGATGGCAGCTCGATTTGGTGCCAAAATTGTGCCATTTGGAACTGTTGGAGAAGATGATATAGCAGAAGTAAGCTTTTAACCTTATAATTGCTTTAATCTGTGAGCTTTTATAACATATATTTCTATCATAGAAGTTTCTTAGTTTTGGGACTTAATGTTGTGTCGCCTTCATCCTTCTGTCATCTTGTTTTAGTGTGTTGCTTCACATGCTTTTAGCTTCCTCAAATTCATCCCTTTCATGTTGTAGATCTTTTTAAGTTGAGTGGTCAATTTATTTTCAGGAGTTACTCCCAGTAAAAGAGTGTATGGTGCTTGGGTGATGAATTAGCTGTTGGTAAAGATCTAAATTTAGTGTTTGAAGGTAGCTGAGGAGATGAGAGGAGAAGCCCTTTTACCCTCTCTTATAATATTTTGTGACCCTTTTTCATAAGGAGATCAGCAAAATCAGAAAATACTATATGATGAAATGATCTCCAAGGGAAATTACTTTTCCACACCCTGTTGAACAACCCAAATACAAATGTAAGCCCAGTGTTGAACTCCATTTCTATGAGGCTATACTCCCTTGAGCCAAATAAATTATCATCTGTCGTGTTGCTTTCTTGCCATAACTTCATTTGAGGACATTTCTGCACCTATAAGCTATAATGATGTTTTATAAACAATCCTGTACTGGCCAGGTAGTTGGTTTGGTCCTTAAATGATTTGTTCCAAGCAGTTGACAGTTCAGTAAGTTCAACACATTTGCTTTTTGCAGACTCAATATGCTAGCTTAGGCACTAGGGTTTCTGGCACCTTCCATAGAAGTCAAAGATCAAAATGAAACACAAAGATCAAAATGAAACAAGGGACGCACTTGTTTCTCCTAATTTTTCATCTGTATTTATAGTGTTGAATACCATAGAAAAATTTCTGGCGAAGTTGTTAGAACCATGAACCAATCATTCAACCTTATGTTTTAATTTGCAAAATATTTCTTTTCTACCATCTGAACTATCAAATGGTCCGATTGTAGGAGCATAGAAACATTTGCAATGTTTCATACCCCATTGTTTGAGGGAATAAGAAAGGAAGTGTTGGAAAAATTGGTGGAATTTTTTCTAGAAGATGTTCAGGAGACATTGGGGTGATTGGATGATTCCACTGAAAAAGGAAATTTTCATTTTTTAAGGGCTGATTTGACATGCAACTACCATTACAATTGTACTTTTTCTCTTCATTACCTATATTTTCAATCATTACCCCTTATTTTAACTTCATTCACTTTATAATAAAAATTATGCATTATATTTCTGACATGATTTTCATGCCGTTCTAATCCTTCCAATCAATCACCCCAAGACATGATTACACAGGAGAAAGACAGTATTGCAAAACAACTATACAAAATTTTTTGTGGTGCGAATTTTACAAGAAACAACAAACTTTTTGATTAACTACCTTAGCCTTGGGTCACAACTTCACAAGCCTTCTACAAATATGTGGATCCATTTATGCAATGTTGTTAAAATTCTATGTACTACATCTTATAATTTTTTTTTGGCCACTGTTAAAGGTTGATTCCTTCGTTCCCATTTCCCTATAGAAGCTATGCATTGGCTAGCATTTTGCTCCATTTTGCTGTAGTATTATGGTTTTCATAGGGTATTTTGTAGATTTCACTGATAGTTGGGTGATTCCATATTTTCTTTGGGCCAATATATTGTTTGTATCAGTATGTGGGCGTGTTAAATTATATTTTTCTTTTATTTATTAGTTAGATCTCCTGGCAGTTGGTTTTTGATTACAATGACCAAATGAGGATCCCCTTTCTGAGAGAGTGGATAAAGGATATAAATGAAGGTTTCACAAGATTGAGGTATCTTCTCTACATTTTACAACCATTACTCTTTTTTCCCTCTTTATTCTATGAATGTTACAAGATTGAGGTTTCACAAGGTTAGATACATGGATGCCCCTCCATGGACCCTGTAATGTGTGGTAGCTCTGTGCACCGACTCGGCTCTTTTACTCCCTTTTCCCCCTTTTATTCTACGAATGGTGCAAAATATATTAAAGACAGGGAACCCAGAGCTTACCAAGTTTTACATTAATGGAACTCTTATTTATGCATTTTTGATCCCAATGAACGGCCAACATTGGGCAAAATGAATTGCCAGATATAAGACTCACTGCAAACATTTGATATACTCTGATTGTAGGACTGATACGTCTGGAGAGATTGCAAATCAAGACATGTTCCTTCCTGGTTTGTTGCCAAAGGTACCTGGTCGATTTTACTATTTATTCGGTAAACCAATCGAAACGAAGCGAAGGAAGGAGATGTTGAAAGATAGAGATAATGCAAATGAATTATATTTGCAGATCAAGTCTGAGGTTGAAAATATAATTTCTTACCTGAAAAGGAAGAGAGAGGAAGACCCTTACAGAGGGATCTTACAACGGACTATTTATCAAGCCACATGGGGTTCCACTGGTCAGGTTCCCTCTTTTGACCCATGAAAATCAAATCGAGGTGCTGATTCTTTGTTCTTTATTGTAACTGTAGTCAGTTTCATTGCATTGCCGGTATAATAAATCCTCCATGCGATAATTTGAGATGATTATCCGAGTTTACAAGAGCTTGAAACGGAGTTCCTTGTGCAATATCCCTGGAAGGAAATGCCAACTTGGAAACCCAAGCCACGACAGGCAAAGATGTCAGCTGATTGAGGCTGTCCATCTAGTCAACGGATGGGCCAATAGTCAAAGAATTGGAAAGCTTCAACCATTTGGATTTGACCCATTCTCTTCATTGAATGCAAACCATTGCTTGCAGTTAGAATTTTTAATCTTGCATACAGTTGAGAGCATATGGCTAGCAGCCTAGCACAAACTGATTGCTTTGCATCTGGGATATCTATTTTCTTAGCGGTATCCTGCATAAAGGGTCCAGGCCCCACACGAGTTTTGCATCTTCAGTCAAGGCAATCTATTTTGCACTCTGTGAGTCCAAAAATTCTGTAAATTCCAGTTGCATTCTCCTTTGGTTGTGCACCATCCTCAAAAACTGTAGGTAAAGGATTCGCAGATGTTCACTGCTTTAAATGCAGAAAAGTTGAACCTTAAATTAGACTGAAAAGAAACGAGAACAGCAGATTCTACGGTGTGCTCATGCTTGCAGTTGATAGCCATTGGATGCAAGTCTTCTTCAGCTAAGGTTTCAATTGACCTCTACCATCCTGTGTTGTTAGTGATTTTACTAGTTATAAGTTTGTGACAGTGATCTGATAATTGGTGTGATTGAGTCATTTTCAGTAGAACTACTGGTCTCGGTACTGCTGGATATCACAAAAGCTTTTTGCAGCTTATTTTCCTTCTCATATCTCACAGTTTCTCTTTTAATGCAACTCCATATTGAGCCTGTAGCCTCCTATAACATAGAAATTTCCATGGGAGGGAGGTAGGAAGCCTGGCATCATGACAATGGATTTCCTGTTTGGATAAAATCAGAGAAATAACTATTCAAAGGTCATCCAGATCAAATGAAATTCAGCATGGCTCTTGCCCAATGTCTACTTTTTGGACCACTGAAATTTCTAGCTCCATTAATTTTCCAACACCAACAATTACATTTACTAATATGTGACGCTTTAAAGAATATGGTCGCATTCGGAGCATGTTGAAAATCGAACATGCTGGACAATCATACTGCTTTCAACCATTAGTTTTATTCTATCAGTTTCCATCTCCCATTCAATGATCCGTAATTAGATGATTGAAATCTAGGTTTGCTCAATTTTGGTCATACATTCTCTTTCCCAGCCCACTGGCCAATGATATGGGCAACATGGATTAACAGTGACTATAGATGAAACAGGCATACTTCCTGGATTCAAATTAAATGCGGGCCATCAATACTAAGGGCTTTATATATCCCTGCTTGCTACGTCCAACTGCCAATGCTTTCAGAAAGAATGCTCATGTATCCATGTCTTTCGTTTCTTCTACCAATTCCTTGCAATTCTGTACACCACTCATTGCTCATAGCACTGCGTGGCCAACATATTCTGCACTCCAATCAACTATGAGAGTGAAAGGTGATGAGGTTCTGATTCCCTAGCTTTTGACTCTTTTACAGGTGTTTTTCTGACAATCCCCTGTGAGGCCTTAAGAATCTCAGGCCAGACGTAAACAGGATGAAACATCTTTAAAAAATAATAAAATAATATGATTTAAAAATCTAAATGATAAGTATTATTTAAATATATAGATCTTTTATTATAATACTATATTACTTTAATTTATTCTTTTAGTCTATTTATAATATTAAAATTTTTAAAATTTCTAATATTGGATTGAACCAGGCTATACCAGACCTGTCAATTGACAGGTTCACGGTCCAACCACTTTGGTCCAGTTCTGATAACACTGATGTATAATTAGACCCCAGGTCAAATCACTCCTTTACCACGCGAGGTGCCTATTATTAACAAAACCCTCTGGACAGTAAAGTTGATGCCGACGATACCACTTATTTACTGAGTTGTGCTGGGTCATGACAATTTCACTGTCTATATCGGCTCGATCCTTATGAAGTGGGGGTGGGATTTTTCTGTTACATGGCGTGTATACAGAAAGCTTAAAAGAGATGCCCATCAGCTTTATTCTAATCAAATCAAGGAAGCCTCATCTGCAATCTTTAATCGGTACATATTCCTTTTTTTGAAAAAAAAAAAAAAAAAAGAAAGAAGAAAAGAGAGCAGCTGTTAGGGAAGCTGAAGTTGAACCAAGATTATTGGCAGTATGCCCCATTGTGGGGTGCTGGGGGGATCACGGCATAGATTGCCCCATCAGTCATATCATGGGCCATGTCTTTCAGTTGGACTTTAGTTCGGTTCGAATTTTTAGACCGTTCGCTTCGACTGATTTGGTTCTCCCATTTAGCGGACCAGCCTAGTTTTGAATCTGATGCTTGCATTCCATTTCCTGTTTAAGCGTGGAGCGCTGAAAAGGTTCATTGCACACTGGTCACCCGATTCAGGACTCATCGTATATAAAGAGCGGCGGTGCATATTTTGTAGCACTACTGAGAAGGAAGCTTTAGTTCCTCTCTTAGGTTGAAAGCCCACCAGATCAATGGCTTACAACATTCACAAAAACAACGGAACTGCCAACGCCCGCGGCAGGCACGGCAAGTTTGAAGGCGAATACAACATGCCAAGCATTGTGGTGGACGAAATCATAACCGAGGTGGAGACCACGACGGTGGCGGAACATTTGGAAATAACTCCAGCTTCACACACCAAGAGGGAGCCAGTGAAGGCATCGGCTGCCAAGATGGAACCAATAAAGCAGCCTGTGATGTTCAAAGAGCAACGGCAAGGTAAGCCTGAGAAGCGACAGCCAGATGAGATCACTAACTTCATTCAACATTTCCATGCAGTTGCGAATTCCGAGCCTGGTGCAACATTTGTTCCCTTCCGCAAGTTTCACCAGGCAGTACCTGGTGGCTGTGCTGCTGCCCCCAACACCAGCCCCAGCAGCGGGAATAGGCCGGTGGGTGGCACTACAAACAGCACCTACGACGACCACGCTGGTGGAACTGCCTATGATGACCGTTCCAATGGATGGAGTAAAGCAAGCGGAACCAATTATGACAACCGCTCAATTGGTTGGAATAAGCCTGGTGGTGTCGCTGCTTACGGCGATCGCCCTGATGGCTGGACCAAGCCAAATACTGGGACCACCACCTATGCCGTCGGCTCTGATGGATGGGCTAAGCCGATCACTGCGAACACCTATGGCAGCCACCCCGGTGGATGGGCTACCTATGAGGACCGCTCCAGTGGTTCGTCGAAGCCGAACAGCGGGACAAACTATGAAGACCGCTTCCGCGGGTGGGCTAGGCCTACTAGTGGGGTCACCTATGACAACGGCTTTGGTGGCTGGGGTAAGTCGACTAGTGGGACAACCTATGGCGACCGCCCCAGTGGATGGACTAGGCCGACTAGTGAGACCACCTACAACGACTACAGTGGGTGGACCAGACCGAATAGTGGGACGACCAACATTGACCGCTCGCGTGGATGGACTATGCCAACCGTTGGGGAGGATCGCTCTGGCGGATGGACTAGGACCAATGATGATTACTCTAGCAAATGGACAAAGCCAACTGATGGGACCTACGATGACCGCTCTGGAGGATGGACAAGGCCGAGTAGCGTGGCCACCTACAACGATGGCTCTAATGGGTGGAGCAAGGCAAGAGACAGCTCCACCAACGGGTGGAGTAGGACAAGCAGCGGTGCTGACAATGGCCTCCGCCAACCTAGTTATGAGAACTCTCCTCGGAGAGTTGAGCAAGCGATTGAAGGTCTGCGCATCAGTTCTCCCAGGGCAGGCGATGGCAGGAATTGGCCCAGATGGAGTTGGAATACTCCACCCAGCTCCGAAAGCTCAATCACCAAGCCAGCCAACAACGTCGACGCCTTTGGTAATCAGGTGGAAGAACCACCAAGGCCAGCAGCTGCTGCTGAGGCTCCACGGCCTGCAGGGCGACTTGGACCACTATCGTCTTCAGCTCTTGCAAAAGAGACCAGACCAACGATAGACAGCAAGGAAGCTGCACGCAGGTACCAAGGCCGCGAGGTAGAGGGTCCCCCGGAAAAAACTGCCGCAACCATAGATAGCCAAGAAGCTGCGAAAAAGTACCACGGCACACTCACTAACTACACCATTGTCAACTAATATCTTCCATCATAGAGAACTCCCTCTGCTAGGCAAATCTCTTGTTTGTTATTAGCTGGAATAATCATTTGGGACTTGGAAGTTATTTAAATTAGAGATTTCTTTCCTTTTCAGTGAAATTATTGTTGTTTGTCTAGCTTGCTAAGTTTTGAATGAACTTGATGTTTGAATGAACTTATCTGAGTGGGTTCATAGAGCAATTCGCAACCTCAAAAGCATGGTTCGGTTTATTTTAGCAGAGAGAAGTTGTCTGTAGAACATATGACAATACATGGGTCAAAATTATCAATGATTTGGAATTCTTTTGAGCAAAAACTTCAAATTTTGGGAACTTGTGATGTTGAAGTGATATTGCGAGAAATTCCAGAAAAATGAAAGATATTAAAAGATAGAAATATATTTTCATAGCTTCTTTGGGTTTTTTGTTTCTATGTCAAAACTGACCAGGAGTATGGAGTTCTTTTGAATTAGAATTCCAGGATCCGGGAGAAATCATATGTAAACAAATGTTTCATAAATTCGAGTGAAATTTGAAAACAAAATGGTATTTTTTGGACGATTTCTTTGAGGATCAATGTCTAACCAACTTTTACAGTTTCATCAAAAGTTCTAACATCATTATTTTCCTAATTTCTTTTTCTTTTACGCCAAAGTTATAATTTTGAGATTCAAGTCCAACAAAAATAGAGAACAAATGAAGATCAATTAAGTCTAAGAACAAAAATCAGAAGTGGAATTCGTAAAGAGGACTACTAAATTAAGTCGAGAGTTTTGCTTAAATTCTTACTTCTAAGAGTACTTAAATCAAAAGTCCAAGTGAAAATAGGGAAAAATAAAGATCAATGAAGCTCAAGAACAGAAATCACAAGTAGAATTTGTAGAAAAAACTCCATAATTCAATAGTTTGCCACCACATCAATGAACATCACAAGTTGTTGAAGTTTAAGGTAATCCCATCAATGGAGACGCGTTAGATTTTTTTCGTCATGACTTCTTTTTCTGTTGCAATCTATGGTTGTTCCTTCAGCACACAGGCTTGTATTGACCCAAAATTTTATGAAGTTCAGTAAAATAAATGAAATTTCATTAATTGGTAAATAAGATTTGAAATGATTTTGGATCATATTTGATTACATAGATGATATCCTAGGTAAACTTCAGAAAGTTAAATTTAATATTATGAGAATGGGCTCCACAAGGGTATGATATAATTGATTCAACTTAACTATATTTCTAAGCATTAAAATTTATAACAAAGCCTGTATTATGATCATTAATTATTAGAGTCTTATAAAAGTGGTCGTTGGTTCAATCATTGGTTGATAGCATCAGAAGTTCTGTGGGCATAGCGGTCGTCAGTGGGGGTGGGATTCGTCTGTAACATAGCGTGTAGAGAGAGCTCTTAAAAGAGATGCCAGTTAGCTTTATTCTAACCAAGCAAGCCTCGTAGCCATTCGTTGCAAGCTTTAATTGGTACATATTCCTACGATTGACTGTTCGGAAAGCTGAAGCTGATCAAAGATTCTTGGCATTATCCTCCATTGCGGGATTCTGGGGATCGAACCAATTGCGCCCACAAGGATAGATTGCGTGGGCAAAGTAATTTGTCCACTGCTATTGATTTGGCTCTACCAGTGAGTAGACCAGCTTAGTTTTTGGCGCCCAACAGAATAATAATTATTCCACGGGATAGTTTTAGTAGATAATTCATAAGACAAAAATATAAGAGAATTGCCTATAAAAACACAAAAAAATACCTTTGACGTTCAAATCAAAATTATACAAATCAAAACCGTTGAAAATCATCCCACAAACCGGCTTATATAACTGAAAATCATCATTATTAGAATTTTATCAAAAATAGTAAAATCTTAGTAACTATACCAAAAAGAAATACGTAATAAAAAAAGTAATCTGTCCAAAATCTAGCCCAAATTGAGTTTAGAATCACTTCCTAAATAATAAATAAAATATTATATTAAAAGAAAAAAATAACTAAAAATGAATATTCAAAAGGAAAAATAATAAATTTTGATCTCAAAAAAGATACGCATCGAGCATAACTAGGTAGCCATTACGTGCGCGCCGAAAAGATTTTTTCAAATTGGGATCATATATGTGATTTCGATACTTATAGTCAAAGTTATAGCCAAAATATTGAAGTACACCCAAAAATATTCAAATTAAGAAAATATTATAATTATCTATTATCTTTGCAATGATCTGCCAACTCAACATATCCCGGTGCCAACAACGTGTCATCTGATAACTCAATATCACCTCACTCGCCTCACTCGGATACTCCTGCATCAGTTTTGGTGCCATGACATCAATCCACATTAGGCAATGTAATCCATTTTGAGTAGAATCTGATGCTTGCAGTAAGTGGGGAGCTCTGGAAAGATTCATTGGACACTGGATACAGGACTCACATGTATATAAAGAGCAGCAATGCATACTTTGTAGCACTGAGAAGAAAGCTCTAGTTTCCGAGGTTTGAAAACCAACCAGATCAATGGCTCAATACAGTTCCAACAGCAAAGGAACTGCCAACACCCATGGCAGGAACGGCAAGTTTGAGGAGGAATACAACAGGTCAGGCTTTGCGGTGGACGAAATCATAACAAAGGTGGAGACCACCAGGGTGGTGGAACATATGCAACTATCTCCTCCGGCTGCACTCACGGAGGCGTACGGGGCCAAGGCGGAACCAGGAAAGGAATACGTGATCATCAAAGAACAATGGCAAGGTAAGCCGGAGAAGAACCAACCCGCTGACGAGATCACTGAGTTCATTCAGCATGTCCATGCAGTTGCGAATTCCGAGCCTGGTGCAACATCTGCTCCCTTCCTCAAGTTTCATCCGGCAAAACCCGGCGGCTATACTGCCGCCTCCAACACCAGCCCTACCGCCCGTAATAGGCTGGTGAGCGGCACTACAAACAACACGGGCACCGCTGTGACCCCCTACGACGGCCGCAACAAACCGATCAGCGGGACCAACTACGATGACCGCTTCGGTGGTTGGGCTAAGCGAAATGGTGTGACCGCCTATGGCGACCGCCCGATTAGTGGGACCGCTTATGATGATCGTCCTAAGCCGATTAGTGGGACCACTTCCGATGACCGATTCGGTGGATGGACAAAGCCAAATAGTGGGGCCACCTCTGATGATCGCCTCGGTGGATGGACTAAGCAAAATGGTGGGACTACCTATGATGATCGCTTCCGTGGATGGACTAAGCCAAGTGGTGGGACTTCCTATGATGATCGTTCTGGTGGATGGACTAAGCCAAGGACTACCTATGATGATCGCTCCGGTGGATGGACTAAGCCAAGTGGTGGGACTGCCTATGATGATCGCTCTGGTGGATGGACTAAGCCAATTGGTGGGACTACCTATGATGATCGCTCCGGTGGATGGACTAAGCCAAGTGGTGGGAC
>JAYJMB010028641.1:0-37456 GCA_036873735.1 Pouteria campechiana | reverse complement strand
AAATCATGTGGATGAAATAGCAATTGGTAGATTATGGAATGAAATTTGTGGATACACCCATTAGATATGATAATACAGGTGCTATTAACTTGACCAAGATCCAGTATTGCATTCAGGAACTAAACATATTAAGGTTAGACATCATTTCATTAGGGATCATATGCAAAATCATAACATGTGCATAGAATATCTACCAGTCGATGATTAGTTAGTAAATATTCTCCCCAAACCATTCCCTAAGGAGAGATTTGGTAGAATTAGAAGGGAGTTAGGTGTTTTAAATCCATGCACAAGAAATGCATATCATAAAAGGAATGAATGTGTGATTATGCATATCATAAACGGAATGAATGTGTGATTATGTTATGAATTTCAAATGCTTTCAAATTTATATTCATTAATTCAAATGTTGAAGTATGTTTAAGAATACAATTTTTGAATCACATTGCACTCAAAACATACAAAGGATAGTTCAGAGGCATTTTCAAAACTCAAAACACGCAATTTCAAACCTCTAAAATGCTCGGGCTATCAAATATCAAGTAAGACAAAGTTTTTTAGACATCTGAAATACTTAGTTCAAACCTTTGTAAGTTCAAACATGAGTGAGATGTTTCAACTCCCACTCATCTTTTGGTTTTAAACATAAAAAAGGGTGTTTCAATTTTCATTTACATATCAATCAAAAGCTCTTGTTCCTCAAAACCTTCCAAAAACTTGCTTCTCAAAGCCTTAGACTTCTGAATCTAAACCCTAACTTTCCCAAATTCCTAAAAACCATCCAAAACCTGCTCCTGAGATGGCTTGGACGAAGGGAGGTAGAAAAACCCTCTCAACCTCATCCAAGGAAACTAGAAAAGGAAAGAAGAGGAAGGGAGAAGGATAAGAAAAAGTTCAAAGCCAAAGAGGGAGGCTAGATGCCTCGAATCACATTTTAAAGGTATATTTTAACAATAACCTCATGGCTTATGAAAGATTTGAGAAGCACTTTGAAGGTAGTATTGTCCCTTAGGCAAGGCTTAACCCAAGAGGGGAAGGGTGAATTGGGTTTATAAAATTTTCTTACTTGAATCCTAGTTAATTAAATTCCCCTATATCAAATTATTTACTAAAGAAGTTGTACTAAAAAAGTTAAAAGCAACCAAATAATCCAATCACAGACAACCATCACAATATATAGTGGTTTGGGACAACCTTTCTACTCCACTCTTCCAAGCATACACACTTTGCATCTTGTGTTTCATTAGATCGATCACAATACAATTTAGTACCTCTACACTCTTCTTGATTCTAGCTCAAGAGCACATAACTAGTGCTGTTACACTCTTCTTGATTACATCTTAAGGGAGGGTAATCAATGCCACTGTACTCTTATTGATTCCAACTAAAGGGTGTATAATCACTTAGTGCCAATGCACTCTTTTAGATTCCAGCTATATGGGGCATAATACAAGCCAACAAGTTGATTGTGAGACATATCCAACAATCACCCTTGCTCTTCTTGAGTTTGGTTCCAATACCAACTCAAGAAATACACAAATGGAAATAGTAAAAGAAGAAATTACACTTTGTATTCATGCTTCTTTTAGAGTGCAAGGGAAGCTTTTATGATCCATGTAGAGAATCTTTCCTTTGGGTTGTTGGTGAAAGCCTTGAATGAGAATTAGTGAAGATTGAATGCTTTGGCTTTGAGTTGTAAATAGATGTGAAGATTAACACTCAGTGAATTCTTGCAACAACTTCTTGAACATCCCAACTTTACTCCTTTTATAGAACTTCTGAAAGCTCAGCCATTGGAAGTATTTAAGGTGCATTTAATGTACTTCAACATTTAAAAATTCTGACCATTGTAGTCATCAGACACATTGTAGGTGGCTGCAGTATCGGTTATGGTCCATAGGCGATACTAATAGGTGCCATGGCATATCGACTATGGTCAATCTTCAATACTTTATCCAAACACATGTTGTTTTTCATTGGCAAGCAAATAGCAAGCAGCTATGGTATTCGACTGGATTCTAAGCAATATCATAGGAGGCATGGATTTGCTAGGTGATTCCTTCTTCATGGTGGCAATTGATATGGTGATGGCGTCTCGACTTTGGCTCGGGGTTTGCAGGTGCTATACACAAACGGCTGCGGTATTGGCTGTGGTTGTCCAGGGACTGCACTACTACTGGAGCACCGTAGGCAGTATCTAGTGATGGCTACGATGTAGCAATGGTGCAGGTGATATGCGCTAGCAATGGTGATGTGACTATGGCCAACACTATACTTTTTTGCACTTGAAAACTCATTAGCCCATTGCAAGTATATATTGATCCAAATCATCATAATATGATAAATTGAGTTTACTGCAAGTTGGATCATTACAATTTCTTATTTTTTAATGATCGATGAAACAACAAAATGCATTTAAGTTGAAATTGAGTTGATAATTCATGTAAGTTCATACTT
Source organism: Pouteria campechiana (assembly GCA_036873735.1). NCBI lineage: Eukaryota > Viridiplantae > Streptophyta > Magnoliopsida > Ericales > Sapotaceae > Pouteria > Pouteria campechiana. The sequence continues at coordinate 34,999 of JAYJMB010028641.1, read as the reverse complement.
TATCTATTTCTTTGGTTTTTTGCAATTGATGACTTGGTTTTACACATGTTAGTAACATACATATTGTAACATCCATCCACTCATAATACATTTAACCATAATCCATGACATTCCAAGTCATTCATTTATCATTATATTGAATTCATCAGAATTTGGTGATGACATTGAATATTTCCACTTACCATTAAATGTTGTCCCATCATATGCAATATCATTGAATATCTCGAGCTTATTCTATACTTCCATTTGAAAGCCAAGTTATAGACATATATATCTCAAGATGAATTATTCCATCTTAGCAAAACTTCATTAGCTTAGATTAAGTCTTAAACAAGTTTCGTTATCATCAAAACTATACACCTAAACTCAACATTCTCTCCCTTTTTGATAATGACAAAACTTGATGACTTGTGATAATAAAAATCATGTTAATGAAGTGCAAACTCCCCTTATCTATCATTTTTAGTGACCCTTAAGAGTTTGTTTCATTTGTGCTCATATGCTGAGACAGTCCATAACTTTAATGGTCTAATTCAACATTCCAAAAAAATATAAAAAGTTTAGTTCTCCCCCTTTTTGTATCATTTCACTAAATGAAAACAAGTCATAACATTTGATACTATTCACTCCCTTTTTATCATAATCAAAAAGGTCGAGCATATCGGTGTCAAGAATTGAGATGCGAAAATGAAGTACTCCCCTATAGATTTATAGTGTACAATTTTATTTCTCATCTTCAAACCAAGGCTTCTAGCTCAATTGATTTTCACTATGATCCAATGGTGAACTGTCGTAAGCAATCAAATTTAGAACCTTACTCCAATTAAATTACCTTTAGTAGTATGAATAAGGGTCGATCCCATGAGGAGTATCTAGCTTAAGTTTATGCAAAGTGATCAAGAAAGGGGGATTTTGAATGTATTAAAAAAATATTATAAAAGAAATCTATTAGAGAAGAAAATCATGGTTCAAGTCAAAATCCACCATCAGAATCTCATAACTGATCATTGATGCAATTATGAATTAAATCATACTTTGAATATTCACCATTAGAATTATTTTTCCTATCTCTCCTTTGACATAGTTAATTTGAAACACATGATCCAATTAAACCTAACTACTAAACAACCTCAGACACATGTTAGAAATTTAATTTAATAGTAGCCTTAAGATTTGTAGAGATCGATGAAGCTAAACAACACAAGCACATATGGTTGCATTTAATTTAGTTAAATATTCTTCCTAAGATTTAATAACCATAACAGTAGCAAATTATTAAACCTTAGTTGCTTCATGAATTAGAGGGATCAAACGATTATAGATTTGATATCTAACTTAGCAATAGATTGCAATGAATAATAAACTAATAGGCCTCCTAGCAATTAGACATAACAATCATAATCATGAACAAAGAAGAACATTCAATACTCAAAGTATAAATTGAATAATTAAAATAAATTAGATCTCATAGTATATTGATTTTGAGGTTTCTATCTCTTAAACCAAGAATAAAAATTTAGCCACACAGGGCCATGATGAAAACTTAAAGAATAGAAAAAAAAAAGAGAGAGGAAGCTCTTCGCCAAAAGCTTGCTTTGATATCTTTGAGTTGCTACCTCCTCTGTCCTCTCCAAGTCCCTTATTTCTCTATTAAAACACCTTTTAAATAACCTAATTTAGGTTTCTCTTACACCTCCTCAGGGATTTCCAAAGTTATCTTGAGCATACAATATGCAATTACTAAAAATATCTTATTTCCGCACATAGAGTTTGTCCACCAGAAGAAGTTTTTATATTTTTATCATATCTTTATCATATGATATCCAAATCATGCGATTTTTTATTCATTTGAAATAAAATGAAAGAAATTTCAAGATATATGAATTTTATGTTGACAAATTTCTCTAAATCATCCTCTAAATATGCCAAAAACTTTCATAAGGTGACACCTATTACCGCACATTATGTTCAGAAAATTCTCTAGAGATAGCTATATTATTTTTCCCATGACTTCCTCATTTTAACTCGAATCAAGTGAATATTCTTTTGTTACTTAGATAATTTTAAGGGATATAATTTTTATATTGAAAACTTTCTCAAAATATGCCCATATCAATTCCAAAGTCTGCCTTGAACTGCCACTGAAATTTAATAATTTTTTTTGCTTGTGAAGCATCCAAAAATAGAAGTCCTAAAAACAGAATTCCTTCTTTAATTGAATTGTTACATTCACATCCTACCATCTGATTTATGCCTAATTCATATTAAAACATAATGATTGATGCTTGATTAGAGGTTCAGATTAATGCTCTCATAATGATGTGTGTCTCCATGAAGACCTCTGCTCCAAAATAGCATATTTTAGCCCCAAATTAACCTCAATTCCATCAAATTGACCTATAACACAAATAAATCCATTGAGTGCAATATTTAATCTAATATGAATGTAAATTAATGAAATTATGTCATGTAAAGACCAAAACATAACAATCTAGGTATTAAAAATATGATAAATTATGAGCTCATCAAATACCCCCACACTTAACTTTTGCTCATCCTTGAGCCAAACTCAAATTCGCTCTCTCTCAAAAAGAATATCAAGGTTACAATTGTTGTAAACAAAGAACAACCAATATTTTCAAAACTCATAATATATCATGAATAAATCATTCTTACATAACTTATAATCATTCAATAAGCATTTTTTCTTGAAGATGGATTAAACTAAATAAGTAGAACCCTCATAGAAATAAACACTCTACTCTCATGTGTTTGAAGGATATATATTCTGCTCAAAATCATTCTAATAAAAATGATCTACCATAAGCTTGCATATCTTCTTATTCTCCATCACTGGGATCACATGCTTTACATGAATCATAAGGACTTTTCATGGGTTGTAATGGGGTTTAAGGTAAAGGTGGGAAATATTTGGGAATGTAGTTCAAAAACCATTGAAACTAGTGAAGGGCAAATTAATCAACTCAATCTCAAATATATAAGACATGTAAAGTCACTTGTTTTCTTTAGTATCTTTCACCTTTGAATACATGATGTATAAACAAATCCCTTTGATATTTCCTTTTCCTTTTTTTTTTACTTTGACACTTTTTTAAGAACAACAACATGTTCTATTTCACCAATCATAGCCATTCCATAAATTTGACACCCCCACACTTTATTTCTTGTACACCCATACATAGTACAAGGATGACCCATGCATAGTACAATGATGACTCATGCTTCACTAGCTTTATGGCTTGGGTAAAGATATTACTTTTTTGGGTTTTAAGCTTGTAATATAGGTTCACAATAAAAGTCTATAAAGCTCAAATGGCTCAACAAGAGGAAAAATTAATCACAAGGTAGGCTATTTGGCTCATGTAGTTCATAACAAAAAAGGCCTTAATTAATTTCATGCATGCATGTATCAATGTGATCTTAAAGAGAATCAAGATAAGTTCTAGAGAAACAAATCCATGGAAGAATATCTTTCATAAAGAAAAAGGATTAGTCTGATGTGAATGTGTCAGTCTAAAGGCTCAAAATCTCACCAGCTTTTGCCTACGAAATTTAGTCATCACCATTCTCAAGGAAAATACTAAAACAAGAAAAATTACTTATTCAATCATGTTATGAATTTTGCAAGCTTATTTGAATCTTGCTCATGACATTCTTAACCTCAAATCATTAGAAACCACCAAAACAAAGGGTAAAACTAACTCTTTCTCAAAGTTTTTTTTTTCAAAACTAAAAGCAAACACAAAAACAAAAACACAAAAACATAACCTAAACCTAAATTCCCTATCCCACACTTAAAAAACTTACATTGTCCCCAATGTAAGGTCAAATGTAAAGAAGATGCAAACATAACCATAATATAAATGCAGAAATAAGAAGCAAATAAGAAAAAAAAACACAAACTCCCTTTCGGTTGCCTCCCTAATAGCACTTTTGTTTATAGTTGTTGGCTTGACTCACTACATCTTTCTTCAATCTAGAGCAATTGCAAACTGAAAATAACAAAGCATGCATGTAATACCTGTACAAGCCTTTCTTCTTGTAATGCACTAAGTTCACTGGAGATGATCAAAGGCAGGTTTTTCCATCTTCAAGGAGCACATACTTAAGGTGACTAGGAAGAGGCTTCAAATGTGGCATAGATGCCTGCAAAACAGAGGGTAAAAGGCTCTTGTTAGAAACTGGTATCTCAATGTAAGGATCATTACCTGATTCTAATAACTTCAAAAAGTCATCCAATGCTACAACGATTTTCTACAAATCAGTACTCAAAGGTAACACCTCATTCTCCTTCTCAAGATATTTACTAATGGCAATTTCCAATTCATCTTTTCCATCAAGTTCAAAAACTTCCTATACACAAAAATCAATCACATCAATGGAGTAAATAGAATCATCATCGTCAAGATATTTCATGGCATCATAAATATTAAACTTGACAATTTTGCCATCAAATTCCATGGTAAAGTGCCATTATGAACATCTATCTTGGTCTTGGATGTCTTTAGGAATGGTCTTCCTAATAGAATAGGAGCAATTTGATTACCATTCTCTATATCTAGCACATAACAATCATCAAGGAAGATTAAATCATTGACTTGCACAAGAACAGCCTTAATTACACCTTTGGGATATGCATTGGATCTATTAGCCAATTGAATCACAACATTAGTCTTATTTAAAGGTCTAAGAAGCATATAAAGAATATGACATAACATTAATGGAAGCTACTAGAACTAACATGGCCTTCTAAAGTCTAGTGTTACCTATCATGTAAGGGATAGTAAACATACCTGGATTTTTGCACTTTGCAGGGAGTTTTCTTTGAATGATTGCAAAAATATTCTCCCCTACTCCCACCTTCTCATATCCCTGAAGTTTCTATTTCCTCTTTATTGTACACAATTCTTTCAAAAATTTAGCATAATAAGGTACTTGTTTAATGGCATCAAAAAGTGGAGTGTTTATCTCGCATTTATGAGAAGTCTCAAATAGATCTTGATATCACTCAATTTTTTGAGTTTCTGTTAAAGCCTCAAGAAAAGATGGCACTGGCTTATATTCAGAAAGAGGTGAAAACTTACATTTTGCTACTTCATTGTCCTTAAGAAAGTTCTTGTTTGCAATAATACCTTTCTCCTTTTCTTTCTCCATTAGTGTAGGAGTCATCTTTTCTGGAATTTCAACCTCCTTAGCACTTCTCAAAACAATTGCACTAACATTCTCTCTTGGGTTGACCACCATTTGAGAAGGCAATTTCTCTAAACTTTGTGTCTCCAGCTGATTAATTGTTGTTGCCATCTGATTTTTGAAACTCTAAATGCTAGCCTTCGTCTCCTATTGAAATTGCAAAGTGTTAGAGGTAAGAGACTTAATAATATCTTCTAAAGATATACAGGAGTTGGAAGTTTGTCCTTATGGTTGTCTAGGTGGGTATGGCTACTAATACTACTGAAAATTTGGGCAATTTTGGGCAAAAGGCTGATTTACTTATGGGTTTCCATAGTTAAAATTGGGATGATCCCTCCATCCTAGGTTGTATGTGTTCGAATAGGAATTATACTGTCCAAAAAAACCACCCATTGTGTTCACTTGCTCAATAGGTTCTTCTTGAAGAGTTGGGCACGCATCAGTTGGATGTCCTACTATTGAACTAATTCCACAAGCTTTTGTTGTCTACATTTTTCCTACAACCAATTGACAAACAAGAGAAGTCAGACCTGCAATTTGTTGTTCAAGGGAAGAAACACTTACCTCATTAACAGGCTTGGATAGAGAGTTAAGCCTATTTCCAAATAGTTGCGAGTTGGTTGCCATGTTAGCAATCAAGTTCCTTGTAGCTTCAGGACTTTTATCCACCAGAGCTCCTCCACTAGCAACATCAATCATGCTCCTTTTAGTGGGTAAAAGACCCTCATAGAAATACTGGATAAGTAGCTATTCACTAATCTGATGATGGGGGCAACATGCATAAAATTTCTTGAAGCGCTTCCAATAATCATATAGGGATTCTCCACTATGCTGTCGCACACCACAAATTTCCTTCAAAATGTTGGTTACACTTGAAGCTAGAAAATATTTTTTCAAAAATAACCTCTTCATCTCATTCCATGTTGTGATGCTCCTAGATAGTAGATAGTAAAGCTAATCCTTAGATAAATCCTTCAAAGAGAATGGAAAGGCTCTCAGTTTGATTTGCTCTTTAGTCACCCCTATCCATTTTATACTTGTGCACACCACGTGAAATTCCTTTAGATGCTTGTGAGGATCTTCACCTACAAGACCATGAGAAGTGGGCAAGAGATGGATTAATCCAGATTTTAAATCAAAATTAATACTAGCATGTAAAGTAGGAAATGTTATGCATAAGAGTTGTTGATCCAAATCAGATGTGGCAAGCTCTTTCAAAGTTCAATTTTCAGCCATGATTTCCTCCTTTTCTGAATAAAAAATTCTCCAAGTTTCTCTCCTTAATCTATGCAAAGTTCTCTTTATTTCTAGCTTGTGCTGCAAATCACCTTAATTAGAAGATCAAGTAACAATCATAAATAATAAAAGAAAATCTAATAAACCCTAAAAAATAAATAAGGAAAAATCTTTTTTTAAAGAAAAATTCAATAACAAAATAAAGATCACTAAAGCAACAAAATTCAACTAGAATGCCTCCCCAGCAACGGTGCCAAAATTTTGGTGTACTGTTGTAGGCAACCAAATTTAGAACCTTACTCCAATTGAATTACCTTTAGTAGTGTGAATAATGGTCGATCCCACGAGGAGTATCTAGCTCAAGTTTATGCGAAGTGAACAAGAAAGGAGGATTTTGAATGTAATAAAAAAATTTATAAAAGAAATCTATCAGAGAAGAAAATCTTGGTTCAAGTCGACATTCACCATCAGAATCTCATAACTGATGATTGATGCAATTATGAGTCAAATCATACTTTGAATATTCACCAATAGAATTATTTTTCCTATCTCTCCTTCAACATAGTTAATTAGAAACATGAGATCCAATTAATCCTAACTACTAAACAACCTCAGACACATCCTAAAGATTTAATCTAATAGAAGCCTTAAGATTTGTAGAGAGTGATGAAGCTAAATAACACAAGCACAAGTTGTTGAATTTAATTTAGTCAAATATTCTTCCTAAGATTTAATAACTCCAACGGCAGCAAATTACTAAACCTTAGTTGCTTTGCAAATTAGAGGGATCAAATGATTATGGATTTGATATTTAATTTAGCAATAGATTGTAATGAATAATAAACTAATAGGCCTCCTAGCAATTAGACATAACAATCATAATCATGAACAAAGAAGAATATTCAATACTTAAAGTATAAATTAAATTATTAAAATAAATTAGATCTCACATCACACTGATTTTTAGGCTTTTGTCTCCTTCAACCAAGAATAAAAGTTTATCCACTCAGGTCCATGATGAAAACTTAAAGAATAGAAAAGAAAAGAGAGGAAGATCTTCGCCAAAAGCTTTCTTTGATGTCTTTGAGTTGCTATCTACTTTATCCTCTCCAAGTACCTTATTTCTCTTTTAAAAAACCTTTTAAATAACCCAATTTAGGTTTCTTTTGCACCTCCTCAGCGATTTCCAAAGTTATCTTGAGCATACAATACATAATTACTAAAATTATCTTATTTCTGCACATATAGTTTGTCCACTAGGAGAGGTTTTTATATTTTTATCATATCTTTATCATATGATATCTAAATCATATAAGTATTGATTCATTTGAAATATACTTTCAAGATATAGAACTTTTATATTTACAACTTTCTCTAAATTATCCTCTAAATATGCCGAAAACTTCCATAAAGTGACACCTATTATTTCACATTGCATTTAGAAAATTCTCTGGAGACAGTTATAGTATCTTGCCCATAACTTTCTCATATTAATCCAAATAAAGTGATTATTTTTTTATTTAGAAAATTTTAAGAGCTATAATTTTTATGTTGAAAATTTTTTCAAAATATTCCCATATCATTTCTAACGTCTACCTCGAACTGCCACTGAAATTTTACAATTTTTCTTGCTTGTGAAGCATCGAAAAATAGAGGTCCTAAAAATAGAACTCCTTGTTCAATTGAATTGTTGCATTCACACCCCACCATCTGATTTGTGCCTAATTCATATTAGAACTTCATGATTGATGCTCCCATAATGATGTGTGTCTCCATGAAGACCTCTGCTCCAAAATAACATATTTTGGCCCCAAATTAACCTCAATTCTACCAAATTAACCTATAGCACAAATAAATCCATTGAGTGCAATATTTAATCTAATATGAATGTCAATCAATAAAATCATGTCATTTATAAACCAAAACATGACAATCTAGGTATTAAAAATATGATAAATGATGAGCTCATCATCCAAGCATTACATGATTAAACTTATGCTAGATGGTTCTCTTATGAGAGATAAGGTGATGAAGGCAACCTTGAACATACAATAGGGGTCGAGAAGCCATTTCTTTGGCTCTATTAGAAGGCAGTTATAAACGCAAGTACTTGTTGTTCTTCTTTTTTAATAAATATATATTTCTTCCAATGAGAGAGTTTATAAATTTTTCATTTTGCTTCTCTCACTACATGATATTGCACTTCCAATACCATTCTTATTTCATCACCAAAACATATATATCCTCATTACAGTTCTTAGGTGATCATTACTTTATTTCATTCAAAGCATACTTTACATATACATATATATATATATATATATATCTAGTCATTTCAATATGTGTTTAATCAAGCACCATTCAATCATTTCATTTAATTATTCCAGTAAGTATATATATTTCTAAGTGTCATAGTCATGAGAATAGAAGAATTTCATCAACTTATATTTATTCATGACATGAACGCTGCCATCACTTAAACACATGCAATCATTCATTCAACATGATTATAGTCATTTATTAATCACAATCATAACCAAGATTAAATATAAAAACTAAACCATGACAATGATTATAGAAGATTTATTTAGGAATGAAATACCTATTTGAGATCTTAAACTGTGAAGTTTCCCAAACAAGCTTAACATATGCCTTGAGATTGTAATGCAAGATATATAAAACTGTGAATCATAATCATAATCATAATCATTGTTTAAATACAATTATCCAAATTATTTTCATTCATAATAAAGTAAAGTTATAAACATCAAGCCATAGACTTCAAATCAATCTACATGTATCAAATCAATAAATGTCAACCCATATCAAATTAGATACATAACATGAAATTATAACTAATAATGTATGACCATATGCAATGTCATTTGAAAACTTTCAATGCATCTTAATGTTATAAAACATAGTTTCGTATGCCATCAAGACATTTTATACTTCTCAAAGTATAATATGCTCAAATCCATTACACAAAATTTACATGCATAATAACATAATTTCATGATCATTCAAGCACAAAGCATAATATTTCACATTTCAACACAGCATTAAGTTTTCAAATTTTAAATATCATTAAGACTTTACATTTTAACCTCACTACAAATGTCTCTCAAATGAAAATTACATATTATCTCCCCCCTTTTGTCAAAAATCAAAGGTTAGGAGATGGAGAAGTGGCAAGATCCCCTAAAGTTGGTTAGGCTTAGCAATGTGAGGAGTAACTAGCTCAAAAAATTGGAAAGTCAGCTCATGAGCTGGTGAAGATGATGTGGGGGCTGGAATAGGATCTTGGGCTAGAGATGAGTGGTGTGGAGATTTATGTGCAGGATTAGGTGATGCAAGTGGGATTTAAAATTGATAATGCATGTCCTTATGCATTTATGTCTGTCCTCCCTAATTATCTTTTAATATTGTAAAAGATATCTAGTGACAATGGTTTTATAAAGATGTCAACAAGTATTCATAGAGACAGATTCCATAAAAATATCATACTTTTCAAGTAAACAAATATCATACCAAGTATTCAAGTTAGGCAAACCTATTTCCATGCTTATCCTCTTTCGATCCTACAATTGCACCCATGGTCATTGATGTTGGTTTTGATTTTACATTACAAACTTCTTTAGCATTTCTCTTGTATATTTGAGTTGGACATGAAAATTAATTTTTTTCTTACTAAATTGTATTTTAAGGAATTAATTTAATTTCCCATCCTACTCAATTCAAACTCTTCCTCTTCTAAGGTTTAATTTCATCATTCAATTGTTAAATTTTCAATTATAGAGAATTCAAATTCTTTCTTCTTAATAATAACTTCTCATCAAGATTTTTAGATTCAATAAATAAGAAAATAAAGTTCATCCATATTACCATACAAAGCATAAATAATATGGATGGAATTTATATTTATTCTCTTATGTACCATATGAATTAAATTGGGCATAACTAGGAGCTTGCATAGTTTATGCGGAGTATTGATGTAGCTCATTCACAAAAACTTAATTTGTCATAAATGACCAAATTCATCTACTACTTTTTTATTTTAAATAATAGATAATACTACATTATTTCTTTATAGTATAGTGTTAGTTTGAAGAGTCATCATTTAAAGCTTATTCATTCAAGATGGTTATATATGAGAAGTTAATAACTTAAGTTCATAAATATAAAACATGAAAAACATCAAGAGGTTTGGGTTAGAATTAAAATACCTTAGCTTACCTTTCCTCCTTGGTCCCTTTCATTTGGTATCAAGGAGCCATTTGTCTTTTGTTATAGTTTGAGGTTCTTTCTTCTCATCATTTTCTTTCTCTAATTCATAGTTGTTGGATGAAAAGAAATTATGCACATCTTCCAATATGAAAATCTTTTTCTTCTTTCCCAAGCTTATTTTTCTTCTCATTTTTCTTCTTCTTCCTTTCTTTTTTTGATCCTAAGTGTTTGGTTTTAATGATTAACAAAACTTGTTAAGGACTTAAATTAAGCTAATGACATGTTGCTGAGATTTTTGAACTCAGAAGAAGCTTCAAAGGTGACATAAACAAGTCTAGAAGATCTAAAAGCCAAGTTTAAAAGCTTTAGAGTATGCTTTAGATGATTAACACAAGCTTCAAAAGTTCAGAAGAGGCATATAGAGGTTTCAAAGGGAGAACTCTAAATTCAAAAGGGAAAGAAGAAGCTTCAGATTACATTCAAAAGGAAGCAAAACCTTTAGAGTATGTTTGGAAGGAAGCAAAAGTTTTAGAGTATGTTTAGAAGGAAGCAGAGGCTTTAAAGTATACTTCAAATGATGAACATACACTTTAGAAGGAAAAATCTAGTCATTGGATATGTTAGTCGCCAAAAGGAACTTCAAAGGTTGAAAGATTAACTTCAGATGATTTGAAGTATATTGTTGGAACAAAATCAAAGTTTAAAATATTTGAAAGAGAGCTTCAGAAGCTTTGATGTAATGCAGCAACAGTAATTGACAAAGCAATCGACCTTTAGAACCAAGCTTATAATGCAGATTACATTGAGTGTTGAAATCATAATTTGCAATAGTTAAAATTTTTCCAAAAGTAATCATTCATGGCTAGAATGGATTTGAAACTTATAAATAGAATCTCTAATGAAGAAGAAATAGAATCTTGAGTACATTTAACAAGGATCAATCATAAGATACTCAAGTCTCCAAAGTGCATTCTCTCCAAAAGATCTTCAATGTTCACGTAACTTCAAAGTTGCATCAATACCATTTCAAAGGAGAATGAAGGCACTATGAGGTTTATTAGTTATATTTTTTGAGCTTAAATATGTCTACATTTAGGCCTAGTTAGAGGTATATTATCTATACATTGTTGTATATGAAAGGGGGAGTTGTTGGTTAGCTCTGAAAATCAGACAGTATGAGTTGTTGGGGAGATCGTGAAAAACCAACAGTATAGAGTTGCTGGTGAGCTCTAGTAAAACCAACTATGTATGAGTTCTTGGTTAGCTCTAGAAATCAAGGGAGATGTGATTCCATAGGTTATAGTGGAACTCAAGGTTGGGAAACCTTAGAGCATGGAGTGTGCTGATGGGACCCAAACCACAATAATCCTTGTGTTCTTATTGTCTTTGTGCTTGTATGCTTTCACTACATTCTTTTTTTGCAATTACATATCCCATCTATTTTCCCCATCTCACTTGGATTCTTATTTTACCATACAACCTATATTTTAGGGCATAGCAAGTGGATCAAAGCAATTTTGGGACAACATTTTCTTGTTTTCTTTATTCTCTTTATTAAGCTCTTTATTTTTATTCTTCTTCTCTCTTGCAAAGATTTTCCTATTGCTCTTGCTTCTTTCAATTTCTTCTTCATTCTCTATATTATTATCTTTCTAATGATTTTCTTTATTTCCAATCTCTCCTTTACTAATTTCACTTTCTTCACTCTTCTTTTATTCTTAAAATTTCTCCCCCTTAACATGTGAGGGTTCTTCTATAATGTCTTCCATTAGTTGTTCTTCCTTTTCTTTTTCTTTTCCTTTTCTTGTGATCAAATTTGTCGCAACAAACATGTTATTGCTAATATGCTGCAAATGAATTTTCCCCTCATGAATTGTCTCAATCTTGTCCCAAATCTATTTTACACCTTTACAAGCTAGGACATGTTTAGTTTCAGTTGGAGAAAGAGAGAGCATGAAGTAAGACATTCATAGCTTCGGCATTTGTTGGGTCCAAACCTGCTATGATATGCAAGTTGTATGGCAAAGATGGAATCCAAGAGAAATGGGGAAAACAAATTGGATGTGCAAGTATAGAAACAAGAATGCAGTGGAAGCACACAAGCACACAAATAATAAGAACATAAGGATTTATAGTAGTTTGGACCCCCTTGGCACCTACTCTACTCTTCAAGGTTTCTCCAACCTTGGGTTCCACTATACCTATGTGGAATCACACCTCCATTGGTTTCCCGAGCTAACCAAAAACTCTTACAATGATGATTTTCCACTGAGCTCACCACCAAGTCATACAATGTTGGTTTTCTTTGAGCTCACCAGCAACTCATACAACTAGTTTCCAGAGCTAACCAGCAACTCAACCTGGTTTTCAGAGCTAACCAGCAACTCAACTTGGTTTTCAGAGCTAACCAAATGTTAATCCAAACCTCCTTTGCTTAGCTTCATTTTGACGATGAGCAAAAATATGTAAGTGAATTATAAAGGTACTGACAGTTATATTCCCTAGTATTGCAGTGACAGGTATAAAACATAATCAGAGAAATAACTTTAGTTAAGTGGATAGTGCACACAAGACATATTAGAGATAAGATCCATTGAATATAGGAAGAAAAGTAAATGCTCAAGAGAAAGAATGACACTAACCTTGAATGACACTGACTTTAGAAGGAAATTTTAGATGCAAGGGACACATCTAAAATCATAAGCAATAAACTTAGAATATGACGAAGTTCAAAGTTTCTAAAGAATGAAGATTATAGATTCAAGAATCATGTTTGAAAATGTTTCAGACATATGATCCGAGTTTCCAAGGCTAATCTATAGTTTAAGGATATGTTATTGGTCCTAAAGATTAGGCAAAAACCCAAGAGGGGAGGGGTAAATTGGATATTTAAAAAATTATTGCTCAACCCCTTTAGTATTAATAGTCCCTCTAGCAATCAATCACTAAATAAACTAAAGCACAAGTAAATAAGACATAAGGATTTTTATAGTGGTTCGAGTAAATACTCTACTCCACTCTTCTAAGAACACTTTCCTCTTAATGTCTTGGGTTCCACTATTCCCAATAGTAGAAGTACAATAGTGCTCCCAGCACTCTTCTAGATTTCAACTATAGGGGGTGTGAATAAATAGCTCTTGTCTACACTTAGATAGTCACAACTCTTCTTGAGTCTAGTCTCAACCACTAGCTCAAGGAATTTTCAAAGAATGAATATCAGAAGTTGAAGCACAGGTATTTCTCCATAAGCACAGGGGACGGTTTTTGAAAATTAAATGCAGAAGTAAATGATCTTCCCAAAAGGTAGTTGTGTGCCTTCAAAGAAAGTTGAGGAAGGTTTGAATGCAAGGATCTTGACTCCTGAAGAATAATAGAAGGTTTAACTCAGATCAGTAAATGCTCTCAAGAGGATTTTTGAATGATTTAATGACAGAAGACCATTCTGATTAGCATATTTGAATTCATTAACTTTTGCTTAATCCTTGTCTATTAAAATGTTTGCAATGCTAAACTTGGAGAAGATGATTTCTAGTTTCTTAATAAGCTTTGGTCAAGCTATTGCTGCAATGGTTGACTCTTTCATTAATATGGAAAGGGCATTATTAATGCTGAGCAAAGACCAACAATTCGGCTTTACTGTTCCTCATCTTTTATTTATGAGAGACAAATTATTTGTCTAGCTATTCATCAAACAAAGTTCCTATTTGTCTTTCCTAAGTAGAAGATGAATCATGGATATGTCATTTCATCACTTTGTCTAATGGGTTGTCTAATGTAAGTAATAGACAGATGCGGGTGAATTATCCTTTCCAGTGCTTTGTCCTGTGGATTATCTGTTAAACTGTAGAAGAACAGATGACTTGTTTCTTCAGCACCTCATCAGTTGAGTTACCTATTGTAAGTAATAGACAAAATGTTGGAGCACAGACAAAATTCCTTCATTACTTTGTCTAATAAGTTGTCCGTTATAAGTGACAGACTAAGCATTGAGGTGTAGATGAATTTTCTTCACGGCTTCATCTGTTGGGTTGTTTATTGTAGATAATAGATGACCTTAGTTGAATAGACAAATACCATTACTCCGCCAGATGAACTTTTTGCTTTGCCATACAGCCTTCACTTCTCCACTTTCTCTATTTATAGCAGATGATCATTGGCTTACTTATGATAGATGAAGCCTTTATTTTGCTATATGACTTTTCACTGCTCTACAAGAAGATCTTCACTTTTTTACCTTTGTCTATTCTCAACAAATAATCATTGGCTTAAATGTGGCTTGCTTATGATAGACAAAGTTTATTGTATGCACACTACTTTACATCAGTCAGATATAACCTTTCACTTTGATAGACGAATGGAAACAACTGAATCATTTTCATTTGTGCTTTGACTATAACAACACGTCGTCTTTTCCTTCTTTACACGCCCAAGCCTTGATGCCTTGGAATATATTTTTTGTGCTCATTTTTATAAGACCTGCAACTTGATTCTGTATACTAAACTATTGACAACAACTATTAGTACATAATATTTAATTAAGTTTTATTTATCATTGAAAGCATTCATTTATACCAACATATGTCTGGCATCAAAGAAGTCTTAAAGGAAAGCTTTGAATGTGCTTCAGAAGTGTTGAAGTACATTGCTAAAGTAAATAAAACTAGATGCCTAAGTTCGGAAGCAAACAAAGTTCAAACGTTGCAAAACCAAGTTTGGATTTTGTGAAATTAGGTTTGTACATGAAGTCAAGTTTGGACATGCAAATAAAAGAAGTCATGACATTAGAAACTTAATGTCATTTTGGACATTAGGAACATATCATTTCAGATGTACTGAAATCCACATAAAATGCTTCTTAGGAATCCAGGTCCACAAATTTCAAAGTCCCAAACTTCAGACATTATGAAAGTAAGCTCTGGACATGCTAAAATCTTTTTTCAGAGGTTGTCCAACCCATTTCAGATGAAGCTGAAGTTCAAACAAGTGGCTAAGTGATTCACACCGCTTCAGACAGTCCAAAGAACTTATTTCAGACATGTGTGTTGGGATTATATTATATATAATTTTGATGATAACAAAACTTGTATTAAATTAAGAAAACTATCTGCTTAAATTTTAAATGATCATATATATATATAAGCCTATGAATTAATAAACATTAATGATTAATTAAATAAGCATACAATCTTCACTTTATGGTGCACACATCATAAACATTAATTAATCTGTATTGTGTAAATATGCAAAATCATATTAAGCACCATAGTCACTTAAGCTTTCATATTATGCATTTAATGAAAATGTATATTATCCTTACTTTACAAAATGTTACAATCATATGAGGATAAAATACATTATGACACTATATATGAAAGCTAACAACATAACAAGTGCAAAAATGTTCAAGTGCAGGATAATGATCATCTGCAACAAACTGCCATAATAATCTACTACATTCCAAAGGAGCTAAACTGATGAAAATCATGGAAGAAGAAGAAGAAGAAGAAGAAGAAGAAAATAGAAGACATGCAACAAGAAAGATTGCCTTGTTGTAGTTGTAGCTTCCATGAACAAAAGCATGAGAGAAAAATAAGGCTTCGAAGATGTGCTATAACAAGCCTACATTGTCTGTCAACTTCAAAGAGAAAATATCAACAGACAAGTGCAAAACAAAAAGTTGAAGAAGAAGCCATGATCAGAGAGCTTAAATTGCATTCAAGAAATTCAAACCACTTATACTTGATCTGATCAAAGTTTGTCCAAGATAAAACATAAGGATGAAGAAGCAACTCAAAGGCTTGGCAGACAAATGAAGATAGATAAAGAAGAAATTGCCGCCCAAACAACAATACAAAAGTAAGAAGATTGGATTTGTCTGGGGATAAAATGGCAATATAAATATAGAAGGGAGTGCAACTTTAGCTGAGCCAAGACAAACAGATCAAGATTGAAAAGATAAGGAAGTTGCTAGAACAAACCCCTTCTGTTGCTTGAAGTGTGCAGAAAAGCTAAAGAACTTTGCCTCATCTTTGGATCAAAAGGTTGTCTATTACTATAGACAAAGTTCAACTAAAGCATAAGATGAAGTAAATGTTGCACAATGAGCATAGACGAAGCTAAACAAACAAAGAGCTACTTGGATTGAAATGGGCTACAATAGACAAAGGTACGATTGTCTACAACTTACAACAGACAAATGCGACGTGCAGAGTATTCAATCCAAGATAAAGCAGAACACACTTCGTCTATTGCTTACACTAGATGAATGCCATGATTTGTCTATTTGAGCAAGTTGAAGTTAACTTTGGTTGTCACCTCTAATAGATGACGAAGAACAAAAGAAGCATATCTTACTTCATCTATTCGTATTAAATGAAATGTTTGTTAATCAATCAGCTCAACTTCATGAGCACCATTCAAAAGTAGTCTGTTATCTTTAATAGAAAAAGTATCTACATAAAGGATCGATTAACGGACAAATCTTTTGGAGGAATTTTGATAGTCAAGGAAGTGTTTGTCTATCAGTCAGTTCAACTTCATCTGTGTCAAAGTTCGTTTGGTACTTAATAGATAAAATCATTCTTATGGAAGTTCAATTGACAGACAAACCTTAGAATAATTTATCTACAACATATGGTAGAAAAATGAAGAGGGAGGCTGTGACTTGTCAAAGGAAAATCAATTTATGTGACTAAGCATACAAATGACATCTGCACTCAAGCCATCATTGTGCAGACTTATATCAGTCACCATTTTCGGCAATAAGCGGTGTTGTAAGTTTTCAAAGCTATGAAGAGTTAAATGAGGAACACATTTATCACAGCTCATCCTCCTCTCTAAACGACATTGTAGAAGCTTGAGATAAAATAGAAAGACCTAGACTTCAACGATAGAAAACTTAAACGATCTTATTCATTCAATGCTGCTCTTGTCCCTGCATTGATCAGCTCCCATCTTCTCCAACGATCAAGAATATGAAGAAGCTACTTAAGGAGAAGAAGGAATGATGATTTGGTGGTGGTGAAGGAACTCATTTCAAATGTGCTTAACTTTATACTAATCCTTCCACCCATGGCCAAGAGCTTAAACCGTCATCTATCTTTCTTGAGCTTAAACCTTCATATCCTTATGGCCATTAATTTACATTGTGGGAAGATCTTTTTGCATTATATAGAGCTGAGATAGAGAGATCATATCTTCCCCTGTGCTTCATTGTAACACTTTTGTAAAGTGTCAGTTTTCTGATAAACTTGAAATTAGTGAGTTTGTGGTGAGCTCAAGAAAACCACATTGTAATAAGTTATTGGTAATCTCTAGAAAACCATCAAGTTTGCTGGTGAGCTTCAAAACCAATGAGTTGGTAGTGAGCTCAGGGAAATATTTGCCTATGATCTTTAAAAGGGGTGAGTTTCCTGGTGAACTTATAAAACCAGAAGAGTATCGAGGACACTTGTTTATGCCCCCTGAAGCTGGAATCTAGAAGAAGTGTCGAGGACACTAATGTATTCCATTGTATAGGGTATAGTGGAACCCAAGGCATAATGAGTTGGTGTCCTTGAAGAGTGGATGTAGGGACGAGATCCTGAACCACCATAAAATTTATCTTATTTGTGTGTGTGAGTTTGTTTATTTGCTTTATTTTTCATACATTTTATTATCTCTATTATTCATCCTATGCTACACCATAGACAATCATGAAAAGAGGGAAATAATCTAATGAGGGTTAAGCAATGAATTTTTATTTACCCAATTCACCCCTCCCCTCTTGGGTTAAGCCATTCTACGGGAATCCTACAATGTAGTCCCATAATATGGCTTAACCCAGAAGGGGAGGGGTGAATTAGGTATATAAAATTTATTACTTAACCCCTATTTAAACATTTCCTCTTTTGTGATTATGTGTGGTGCATTGTATGAATAATGAAATAGTAAAGTGCATGAATGATAAAGCAAATAAGCAAACACTCACAAACAACATAATTTTTATAATGGTTCAGGAATCCCGTCCCTACTTCCACTCTTCCTAGAGCACAAACTCATCATGCCTTGGGTTCTACTATATCTCATATAATGGAAATACAAAAGTTCTCCCGGTACTCTTCTAGATTCTAGCTCGAGGGGGCATAAACAGTGTTCCCAACACTCTTCTGGATTTTAGCTCCAGGGGGTATAAACATAGTACTCCCAACACTCTTTTAGTTTTCACAAGCTCACCAGGAAACTCACCGATTTTGAAGATCACTAGCAAACTTGCTGGTTTTCCAGAGCTCACCAACAACTCATACAATGTGGTTTTCTAAAGATTACCACTAACTCTCTGGTTTTTAGATTAATTAAAAAACTTATACACATTTAAGCATAAGGGAAGATGCGATCTTTTATAACACTAGTAATAGAAAAAGATATTCCCAAAATATAAACTCAATGGCCATAAGGATATATAGATTGAAGCTCATAAAAGATAGATGATGGTTTAAGCTCTTAGCCATGGGTGGAAGGAAATGCATAAGGTTAAGCTCATTTGAAATGTCTTCCTTCAATGCCTTTGAATTATTTCAACTTTTCTCCTTAAATAGCTTATTCATAATTTCTACCATTGGAGAATATTGGTTCCGTTGAATGTAGAAATGAAAGAAATAATGAATGAAGAAGACCGTTGAGCTTTCTAGCACTGGAGTGCACATGTTCTTACTTTTCTTGAGCTGCTGCATCATCTTCTTTTACAGAGAGGAGGATAAGTTGTTGCTTAAATGTCTTTTCTCATTTTGACTTGACTCAGCTAGAAAACTTGCAGCACCACTTGTCGTCAAAAATGGTGATTGAAATGAGTTTGCATAATGAAAGCATGGATGCAAATGCTATTTAGATCAAGTAACATGAATCAATTTTTCTCTGACAAGTCATGGCCTCTCTCTGTCTGGATTTGTCTATCATAAGTTATAGACGAATCCTCACATTAGTTTATCTGCCAGTTGATCCTTCATGAGTGTGATTTGTCTGTTGTAAATAACAGACCAACTTTAGCACTGTAGATAAGGTCAAACTAATCAATAGACAAACTCTACTATAAGTTTTAGATGAATTCCTCTAAGAGATTTGTCTATCAATCGATTCTTCATGAGTGTGCTTTGTCTGTTGTTAATAACCAATGAACTATGGCACCTTAGACAAAGTCGAATTGATCGATAGACTAACTCTACTAATTGACAGACAAACTCTCCTTGTCTGTTCAAATAGACAAGGTTGATGTTCTTCTTTTGCTCCCCATTCATCTGTTGTAAGTGACAGACAAACTTTACTTTAATTTATCTTGGACGAATTAGGTTTTGCACTTCATCTATAGGTTTGTCTATAGAAAGTTGCAGTCGAATGTACCCTTGCATTGGAGTTCATTTGTCCAAGTGGCTACTTTATCTTTGCAGGTTCGTCTATGCTCACTATGAAGTTTCCACTTTGTCTGTAGTCAGTAATAGATGAAATTGGTCCTGTGGACAAAGTCAAATTCCTCATTTGTTCTGCAATAAATGGAATTCATCTCTGTAACTTCCTTCTTACTTCATCCTTAATTTGTTTGTCTTGGCTTAGCCAAAGTTGCATCTACTTTGTGTTTACATCTTGCCTTTTTTTATCCTCAGTCGAATCCATTCTTCTTGCTTTGCTGGTCAAACAAAGTTTCTTCCCTTTGTGCATGATTGTTTGGGAGGTTGTTTCTTCTTTCTTCATTTGTCTGAACCCTTGAAAACATTACTCCTTCTTGGGTTGACTTAGACAAACTCTGGCTAATTAATAGTTTAGATTCCTCGAACAGCTTTATGCTTCCTGACCATGGTTTCATTTTCAATTGCTTCTATCATTTACATTTGTCTATAAAAGTTTTCTCTTTGGATTTTAACAAACAAAGCAAGCTCTTTTTAGCTCATCTTTGAAGCCTTGTTTTCTTCTTATTATTCTTCCATGATCTTTGGCAGTTTAATCCCTTTAGAACGTAGTAGATGGATAAAGCAGTTGGTTGCAGACTATTATGATCCTGTACTTATAAGTTTTTTGCATTTGCTACGTTTTTAGCTTTCAGATACATTATTTAATCAGAATGTATTTTATCCACAGGTGATTTTACCATGTTGTAGAGTAAGGCTAGTATACACTTTTATTTAAGTACTTAATGTGAAAGCTTAATAGAGTATAGTGTTAAATATGATTCAACAAATTAAAATATTAAAGAATGATAATTGAGATTAAGCATACTATATAGTAAAAGATGTATGCTTACATAATTAAACATTCATGATTATGCATTCATATCAATTAACATTTATCAAATCATAATTATGCATATGATTGTTAAGGATTTAAGCACACATATTGTTTTATCTTAATACAAATTTTGTTATCATCAAAATCATATATAATAGTCCTGATAATCTCTCCCTTTTTATTGATGACAAGACTTTGAGGACTGTTTATTAAAAATTATAATTTTCTCTTAATCTCCCCTTGAATATCTGACTTATATAATCCTATGGGGTTCAACCCTTTTGTCACTCTCCCTTTGTTTATTTGTATACAAGTCTCTCATATTTCTCTCCCCCTTTTTGTTAGAGTCAAAAAGATTTAGCTTAGGGTAATAGAATGATCTTTTTTGCAAAGAAAATGATTTTATCTCCCCCTGTCTCTTATAATTATCATACAATTTTCTCTCCCCCTTTAGTTTAAACTCATTTTTGGTTCTTTGAGAATATTTTGTTAGGACCTCATAATCTCGTATGTGTTTTCTATTTTTATCTTCTCCCCCTTAATCTCATGTTCTGCATAGCATAATCTTTACATGGGATGATTTTGTATCAATGTGCAGGCTAGATTCATATCAATGATAATGTTCAATAATTGTAATATGTAAACAACTTTTAAGCATGTGTATAAGCATAATAAGTTTTGTTAATACAAGAGGTAGATTCGTATGAAGGAAAACATTTAAGCATTGGATAATTAAGCATGTATTATTCATCAAAATCATACTAGGACACCAAATTAATATTCAAAAATGATTTTATATAAATACGGTCATAACGCATGGTTTTAGCTTGATATGTTCACTGTTGGGTTCTTGTTTTAATGTGCATCTTCTTTTCTTTTGTTTTAATAGCTAGCTATCATTATTATCAAAAGAGGCAGTTGAGAGTATTAATGTTAGAGTTAACAGGTTGCTTAGAAAGTAGAGAAACTCTTCTCATTCTCTTTTATCGTATAGAAGGTTTAGAGAAGAGATGACCTTTCAGTTGCATATCGGGGCAGTCATGGCATTGTGGAGTCTCTCTTCAAGGTTTATTCAAGGTGAGGATGATAATGCAAATTTCAAGACTATAGAGAGGATTCTGTTTTTTTAGGACAAAATCAAATAGTTAAAAGAAGATTTATTTTCCATTAGGAGTGACACTACTCATTTTGAGTATCTCTTAGCCAAAAACTTCATGGCTTATATGGTAGCCATAGATCGCATTAAACACTTAGAGATGGAGTTGGCCAAAGTTCATCAAAGGGTTGATGAATTGGAGATGATTGTTAATGTTTTGGCCGAATAAACAGTTTTACTTTCTTTTATGTCTTTTATCGGTTTGAACCTTTTAGATGTAATATTGTTACTATTTATATTTGCATTTAAGTTTTATTCTTAATAGTTTCTAATTTTTTGATCCTTTAGAAAATTTTATACATTTATATTTTAAGCATTAGATATGTGATTAAAAGAACATGAATAGTTTTTAAGCATAGTTAATTTGTCATAACTCAACAGTGAAAATGCATGATCCTGTTGGGTCCTGTTTGTGTCTCTAAGGTACGAGGATCTATTCCTTATTTGTGATGCCAATGTATCTCTCCTATTATTTTTACCAAGAAGATAGTTATTGAGATTTGAGCCATAGAGTTAATACTGTTGCACTAAATAGTGCACATGGCAAACAACCAATTTTTGATAATGAGCAACAACATATGAGTGAACATGTGTGGTACTAATAGTTGAGTTCCCAAACATTATAGAAACAAATATGAGAATATAGGGAAACAACTTAAATGAAGTGGAGAACACACACAACAAATGCATCAACAAGCATAATCCACTAACCAAAAGAAGACAAGTATAATCTGAAAGAATGGCACTGAAACTTTGGAAAAAAGCCATGAAGCAAATTCGTAGTCATTGAGCTTAAGCCTCGATGAGTGATCAAGCAAATTATCTACAGATAAAGTCAGTGTTAGATAACATCTGCCTTAAGAAGATTCAGACAAATTGTTCCACGGATAAGTCAGAAAAATTACTTATAATCAACACTTGTCCACGACACAAAGATTAATTTAGTTTGCAGAAGTAGAGATGAAATGGAGTTAAAATCAGACAAATGTGGAGGCCAAGATAGAGTCAAAATTATTCAAGCATTTGTCTATCATATAAAGCTCATCTAAAAACTAAAGAGGCCAAGAAACCTGTCTGCAATCTCTGCAGAAAATATAGAAGATGAAGAAGAAGCGG
Organism: Pouteria campechiana; assembly: GCA_036873735.1. NCBI lineage: Eukaryota > Viridiplantae > Streptophyta > Magnoliopsida > Ericales > Sapotaceae > Pouteria > Pouteria campechiana. The sequence continues at coordinate 11,799 of JAYJMB010028641.1, read as the reverse complement.
CACAACTGCTAAAGAAGAAACTTTGTCTGCCATCTTCACCTACAAGATTTGTCTGCCACTAACAATAGACAAAGCCATTAGACAACTCTTGAAGAAGAAAGTCGTCAATGCCTCAACGAGTCGTCAGTTACTTCTAACAGACAATCCATCATATGAGCAACTAAAAAGAAAATTCATCTACACACCACAACTTCGTCCATCACTTATAATAGACAAACCAATAGATGAACCATTTGGAAGACTTTATCTACAGGCTACAACTTCATCTGCTGATCTTAATAGGCAAACAATAAACAAAGGACATTTTGTCTATCAGGGAAGAAGTCTTGTCTATCAAGAAGAATCGTCTACATGTTACAATAGACAAAGGCACTTTAGCTAATGAGAAGAAGATTTTGTCTAGTGAAGGATGCTTCATTTGCTATGAAGAAGCTTTGTCCACACCGCAAAGATCATCTACCACTTATAACTAACAAAGCAATTGACAAAGCCACATCACCTAGATGAAGGGAACTTCTTGCTAAGAGAACATCGTCTGATGAACAATGAAGAAGAGAATCTTTGTCTGCGCTTCTACAATTCGTCAGTTACTTATAAGAGACAAACCAAAAGATAAAGTAAATTACTGCAATGGTCTCTAACAATGACGAAGTTGTCTATTATATGGATCTACTCAGAGCAACTTTATCTATTATTTATAAGAGACAAATCCATGACATGATCTGAAAAGTTTTCAGATAAAATATGACATATCATGAAGAGTAGAAGCCACATGAACCAGACATCACCGACTACACTCTTTGGTTAAAATTCAAAGCAGATTATATAAAGCAAGATTAGACAAATCAGGCTTAGTTGAATATGGAAAGAAATTTAAAGGAAAGCAATCTACACTTTGATAAAGGGTGCAACACTCAGAGGTTGCATCCCTTCAAGCTTAATGAGCATCTTTCCAAAATAATGAAAGAGTCAATCAAGCAGAAAAGTCTTTATCCGATATTTGCTAAAACCGGAAAAGCATCTTCTTTAATAATGATGCTGCAGGCTTTCCAACTGGAAATAAGTTTCTCATGAAGATAACTTTTTCAATGAAAAAAATCGGAATGGTCTTTAACATTCAAAAGAAAGTCAACTACCTCAAACGGGTAGAAATTTCTGAAGCAATATAAAGGTAGTACAGTGTCAATGAAGAAGGTTGAGGATGCTGAGAGAAAAACAAGAACAAAGCTTAATCGAGTAACACCTCTCTCAATCAGATAATGCTTCTTCCTAGATAATCAATCTCTATTGTGTTGTAGACAATGAGCCTAAAAGTTTTATCATAATCATATACCTGGAATATTGATATCTAATGAGCTTCAACGAGATATCATTTTATATATGAGCTTAATCTTTATACAAATCAGCCTAATAAAAGAGGCAATGTAATGCGCAAAAAGAGTGCTATCAAATCAACTATGTGAGTTGGTGGTGATCTCAACAAAACCACATTGTATGAGTTGTTGGTGAGATCTGAAAAACCAATAAGTTAGCTAGTGATCTTTGAAATTAGTGAGTTTCCTAGTGAGCTCGTAAGACCAGAAGAGTGTTGGAAATACTATATCTATACCCCCTGGAGCTAGAATCTAGAAGAGTGTTGGGAACACTGTCTACACCCGCTAGCACTAGAATCTAGAAAAGTGTTGGGAGCACTAGTGTACTTACATTATATGGGATATAGTGGAACCTAAGCTATAATGAGTTAGTGCCCTTGGAAGAGTGGATGTAGGGATAGGGTTCTCGAACCTCTATAAAAACTACATTGTCTGTGTGTGTGCTTGTGCTTTTGTTTTATATTGTTTATTATTTCATTAAGCATGATATTATCATTCATATCATCACACACACAGACACTACAACTTTCTTGACATAGGAATGGCTAAGAGAAGTTAAATTTGGAAATGAAGTAGTCATGTTGATTAAACAATCAAGTATGAAAATTATATATATATATACTGCAATACTACTTCCTCTTAACTCATTAATTTTTATTTGGCTAGAATTTTTATATGCTCAATTCACCCCTCCTCTCTTGAGTTACTCATTTACATGGAGCCAACAAGTGGTATCAGAGCAAGATTTACAAGTTAATTTTAACTATCAAAAGTTGACTTGTGAAGAGATTGCCATGGCCAAATTATTTCACAACATTCCTGCTCAGAAATAAGTTAGTTGCAAACCTTTATGCATTGTCATTCTGATATAGACTCTAAAAATTTGAAACTTCTATATCTCACTAAACTTGATAAAATATCCATGTGTAGTCTTGTTAAAAATGCATAAGAAGTTATTTGAAACAAAGCTAACAGAATATGGAGGATCCAAGAAATTGACTCTATGCAGGAGTAACAAAAACAAAAGTAGCGAAAACAAACATTTAAGAATAATCAAGAAGATCTGGAAGATAATCAAGTAAGTAAATTTTTAGTATCTCATCAGTAAAGAAAATGAGGTAACATTTTGATCTAAACTTTAAAATCTTCAAGCAATCAATATTTGCTTTGAATGTCACTTAATTGATAGCATATCATCTTGAATGCCATACACATTGAAAGTATAATTTGCTAGTGCATATCATTAATTACTTAAATCATTTTCTTCCAATCATAAGTAAATGATTATCATATTCTCAGAAAATCATACATATCCTAAATAAAAAAAAACTAAAAAATCCCATAATCTCATATTTGCTTGCAAATGAAGTCATCACTTTGTCTATCGGATTGTTTATTGCCACCAAATTCGTCTAAAGCTCTCGAGGACATACTAGATAAATCCTCTATTTAACTTCATCTCAGACCGACCTCTCGCATTCATAATTAGCGACAAAGTCATTCCTTAGAAAAGGGTGATTCAAATTCCCATCGTTTTCCTCTTGACTCCTCATTTTCTTAGCGCCATTTTCCTCTACTCATCTTGTTACCAAAAAACCCCAAGCTCTTCCACAACAAAACCCTAAAAACTCAGCTGACAGAAATGGGGGATGCAAGAGCTACAAAGATGATTCCAGCATCCACATCTAGAGGAAAAGGAAGCAGAAAGGAGTCAGAGGAATTGCATGCATCAGGAAGAAGCAAGTACGGAGAAACTGATTTCTAGAGGAACTTTCCAAAATGAGGAACAAAGTTACCAAGATTAAATAAATAAATTTGTCAATAGAAAGTAGTAAAGGGTAGAGCCATTAATTTTAAAACTTTTGAGAAGATGAAGTTGGAGGTATGTGATTGGATAAGCTTCTAGGATTGGAAAAATCATATGAGTTGCAAGGACGAAAGGTATTCAAGAATAATGAAAATACTTCTCTGCAATTATGACAATAAGAGTAAGAAATCATAGATTGGAAACAAGGAGATAGATTTATCCCTTGAAAACATTAGAGAATGTTTGAATCTTCCCTTGGTTGAAAGATAGACATTTCAGTGACCAGCACCTAGAAGAGAATTATTCTCATAGTTGACAAGAACACCTATTGGTGAGAATGTAAAGAATATAAATCTGAAGGATCTAGATATAAACCTAAGGCTTGCTCACCTTATCCTGAATAATAACATTCATCCTAAGGTAGGTAGTAGGGATAATGTTTCTAAGAAAGACACAAAGATTCTTTGGGCATTAAAGTATAAGATGAAATTGGATCTTGCCAAATTGATGTCTGACCATCTTTTTCAAGTCAAATCATCACTGAGACTTCTTTTGCCTTATGAAATGGCAATGAAAAAGGTAGAAGTGGACTTATCATATGAAGTTCCAAAGGTATTCAAATCCTTAGATATAGTTGATGAAGTAACACTAAAGAGGATGAGAATACCCATACCATCAAGCAATGCAGAAGAGGAGGAAGGAGGAAGAAGTGAAGAACATGAGCAAATAGACAGAGCATAAAGGGGGAGAGAAGAAGAAGAAGAAATGATAGAATTTTTCAATGAAGAAAGAGAGGAAACCCCTTCAACAGCTGTAGCAGAAGAGACAACAGAACTGAAAAGAGAAGCAACAACTGCAGCAGAACCAACTTCACACAATAGCCCAATTCCATCTCCCTTCAGACCTACTCACTCACCTCCAGTAGTCCAACACATTCCACAAGGTCATTAGTCTCTACATCATAGTCCAATTCCATCTCCTTTCGTATCTGTTCATTTAACTCTACCTACGCAACACATTCCCCAAAATCTTGAAAATAGCCTTCATAATATTGAACTATTTGTTGCATCTATGATACTAAGAATGGATTCATTGGACAAAAAGATATAAAGCTTATTCTCTTTAATGGAATCCATAAAAAAACCAAAAGAAGCCATCTTCTGTCTCACTAATTAGAGATATTCACTCAACTTCTCCATCCCCTTAGTCACTTCACTCCTCTCCTACCTCACCTCATCAATCACGTCATTTCTCTTTTGTTCCACTCTCATCACATCACACACCACATAAATCTCCATCTCCTACTGATTACACAGATCTTCCACTAGAATCCCCTAGGTCTAATTCTGTATCCTCTATATCAGAGTCAATAATTCCAATAAGTAGAATCTTTAAATCTTTAAAATCCACTTCAAAGAAACATTTATACCAAGGAAATCCCTCTTCACCTCCATAGAACATCAATCAATCCACCTCATTCCAACTTGTTCAAATTCCAAAATCTTCCCATCCATCTCTAATCATTCCTAAACCAACTTCAAACATCAGTCAAACCCCTCCACTAGAAGCCATGCCATCCTCATCTAAATCATATCAGTTTCAGCATCCCAAACTCCCAAACCAAATTTCGTCAATCCCTAAGAATTGAAAAGTAAAAATGAAACTTGAAGAAATTAAACATAGACAATTAATAAATTAAATAGTTGCCTTCACTCTTCAATCATAAAATAAATCCTTCACTCTATCTAATCTTCCTTTTCCAAATTTTGAAGACGAAGAATATCTTGACAGCATTATAATAATGAAGGGTCCATCCAAAACTTAAAAACCTAAACCCCTTTTAAATGGAGATAAAATCATTGATAAAATCCTAAATGAATTCTCGAAATGACCACCAAATGTTGCTCCTTTTGTTGAACCCTCTTCTTCTACAAATATCACTTCTTCCGAATCATCCCCCTCTACAACATCCCATCCTATTGAAACATCTCCATCCACAACACTTGCTCTCTCTATTGTTGAACCATTTCCTTCCACCACCCATCAGCCCTATTCCAGTGCTCAAACTTCTTCAAGGATCAAAACTTCAGTCTCCAGGCCTTCAACAAGCAAAACTCAAGGAGCTGAACCTACATCTATTCCTCCGAGCATAATCTCCCTGACACATGCTACCTTCAACTATTGAACAAATGCCAATGCTGCAGTAAATTGTCATAGCAAGCCTCCTCTATATACAGAGCTATTAGATGATAACTATTAAGCGGGCATTAAACTCATTGACCTTCATGAGATAGCTCCAGATCCTATTATGCTGACTACAACCATTTTTGAAAGATGGTCAGCTACCAACAAGTAAGCACGAGATCAAGGATTACCTCTTCCTCATCCAATACTAATGGATCCTAACTACCTTATGCGAATTCAAATTGTCCCTAGTGTCCCAAAGGCTCTCAATGTAAAACTTCCATTAGAAAAATGAAGTCATTTAGGTAATTATGATTATATATATCTCACATTAATAAAATTATTTTATAAATTTTTGGTTATTATCACTCACATTGTTAAATCTTTATTTCCTTTTAGAATTTATCTTTTTGATTGTGACAAAAAGAGGGAGAAATATATGCAATGAATGAAAATAGGACCATACAGGAGTAAAACTTAATTATGGTACTCACTTAGGGGGAGTCGAATCACATGAATAAATAGTGCAAAAGTTAGAGTCACATAAGCTAAACCTTAAAAACAACACACTAGCTAGGAGAAGTTAAACAAGAAAAATATGCACTAAGTCAAGGGGAGCCATAATACATTTATCCATGCATAAATCTTATGAGCATTCACATTGATGAGTATTTTACTCTCTCTAAAATGTATTTCACTCAAAATGTTTTATCATTATCAAAAAGGGAGAGAATGTTGAACTAAATAGTGCATATGGCAAGCAGACAAGTTTTGATGATGAACAACAACATATGAGTGAACATGTGTGGTACTAACAGTTATGTTCCCAAGCATTACAGAAATAGATATGAGAATATAGGGAAACAACTCAAATGAAGTAGACAGCACATACAGCGAATGCATCAGCAAGCATAATCCACTGACTAAAAGAAGACAAGTATAATTTGAAAGAATGACACTGAAACTTTGAAAAAAAGCCATCAAGCAAATCTGTAATCATTGAGCTCAAGACTGATCGCATTTGCCTTAAGAAGATTTAGACAAATTATTCCACAGACAAGTCAGAAAAATTACTTATAATCAACACTTGTCCGCAATACAAAGATTAATTTAGTTTGCAGAAGTAGAGATGAAATGGAGCTAAAATCAGACAAATGTGGAGGCCAAGATAGAGTCAAAATTACTCAAGCATTTGTCTATCACATAAAGCTCATCTGAAAACTAAAGAGGCCAAGGAACCTATCTATAATCATTGTAGAAAATATAGAAGATGAAGAAGAAGCAGCATAACTGCTAAAGAAGAAAACTTTGTCTGCCATCTTCACCTATAAGACTTGTCAGCCACTAACAACAGACAAAGCCATTAGACAACTCTTGAAGAAGCAAGTCATCAATGCCTCAACGAGTCACCTGTTACTTCTAACAGACAATCCATCATATGAGCAACTAAAAAGAAAATTCGTCTACACACCACAACTTCGTCCATCACTTATAATAGACAAACCAATAGATGAACCATTTGGAAGACTTTATCTATAGTCTGCAACTTCATCTGCTGATCTCAATAGACAAACAATAGATAAAGTACATTTTGTCTATCAGGGAAGAAGCCTTGTCTATCAAGAGGAATCGTCTGTTAGTTACAATAGACAAAGGCACTTCAGCTAATGAGAAGAAGATTTTGTCTAGTAAAGGATGCTTCGTCTGCTATGTAGAAGCTTTGTCCGCACCGTAAAGATCATCTACCACTTACAACAGACAAATTAACAAAGAAAGCCACATTGCTTAGATGAAGGTAACTTTGTCTACTAACAGAACGTTGTCTGATGAACAATGAAGAAGAGAATCTTTGTCTGGGATTCTATAATTCATCTGTTACTTATAACAGACAAATCAGAAGACAAAGTAAATTGCTGCAATGGTCTCTCATAATAACAAAGTTGTCTATTATATGGATCTACTCAAAACAACTTTGTCTATTATTTACAAGAGACAAATCCATGACATATCTGACAAAGTTTTCAGATAAAATATGACATATCATGAAGAGTAGAAGCCACTTGAACTAGACATCATTGACTACACTCTTCGGTTAAAACTCAAAGCAAATTATATAAAGCAAATCGGACAAATCGAGCTTAGCTGAAGATGGAAAGAAATTTAAAGGAAAGTAATCTACACTTTGATAAAGGTTGCAACACTCAGAGGCTGCGTCCCTTTAGGCTTAGTGAGTGTCTTTCCAAAATAGTGAAAGAGTCAATGAAAAAAGTCTTTATCTAGTATTTGCTAAAATTGGAAAAGCATCTTCTTCAAGAACAACTCTGTAGGCTTTCCAACTACCAATGAGTTTCTCAAGGAGACAGCTTTTTCAATGAAAAAAATCAGAATGGTCTTCAACATTCAAAGGAAAGTCAACTACCTCAAATGGGAAGAAATTTCTAAAGTAATATAAAGGTAGTGTAGTGTCAACGAAGAAGGTTGAAGAAGCTGAGAGAAAAATAAGAACAAAGCTTAATCAAGTAACACCTCTCTCAATCCGACTATGCTTCCTCCTAGATAATCAATCTCCAATTTATCAGTGCAAAGAGTCATTTTAACCATGATAGTATTAGAGAAATATGTTAATGAACTAAAGTAGTTTTTATGAATAAATAGGATAAGCATTCTACTTTAATCAATCATTGAGTTATCTAAACTAATACCGTTGTGAATAGCAGTTAACATTATGTGCTAGATCAATTTGACTTTATCTTTAATGATTTTGAGCATAGTCATTTAGTTTTATTATTTTACTCTATTTTTAGTTATATGTCTTTTGGGCATTCTTATTTAAGTTATTTATTATCTAAATGTTATTTTTCTTCCTAATTATCTTAAGAGTTTTGCATTATGTTTTTTAGAGTTTTATTTATCATCATGTGAATTCTATATTCTTCCTATGTATTTATATATATATATATATGAATGAATAGGCTATGTACAAACAACATTATATATATGAATCTTTATTTATATCAATGTTCAGTTAGTTAAGCAATCAAAATTTTAAGTATGATTTCTAATTTCTATTAATGTACAAATGAATGAATGTAAAAGTTTTAAATATAAACTTGTCTCTACAGACATGTAAGTAGATAGAAATAAGTAATTGAAATATTGAACATGAATTCAAATTAATAAGAGAATGAACTAAAAGAAATATGCAAGTAAATTTTCAAAATTTAGATAATGACATATTCAATGAAGGCATTTGAGTTGAGTATCATACCTGCACTTACCTTTTCTCTTTATTTTGAAGGAACATGGTATTTCATCATGTCTTCATTTTATTTCTTTAGACTAAGTTTCCTTTCTTTTTCTTTTCTTCTTTAGGAGTTTATTTTCTCCTTTTCTTGATTTCCTGCACTCAAGTTAGTCTCAATAGTAACATTTGTAGTGTGTGAGTGAAAACGTGGTTTGCCCCTTAGTAATTGTCTTTGCCTTGTCTTAAGATTTCTCATATCAACTTATAAGCTAAGACATCTTTGCAAATGGAGGGGCAGAGAACATATAGTGAAATTTTAACATTTTTAGCTTTACTCTTGTTTCATCCTCGCTTATGCCAACATATGTGATTTTCTATAGATGAAGATCATTTGGCTATAAGATTTATTTCCAATCTCTTCTTCCATTACTCATATTTCAATCCATTGAAAATATGGGAGTGGAGAGATGGAGTATCCTTTGGATAACACGGAAGATGATGTTGTTGGGTAAGCCAAATGGATCACTAGAATTGTTTATATAACCCGCTCTGATACAACTTGTAAAGTCCCATAGTATGGCTTAACCCAAGAGAAGAGGGGTGAATTGGGTATATAAAATCTATTGCTTAACCCCTATTGAAACATTTCCCTCTTTTAGTGATTGTGTGTCATGATTGTAAGATAAATAATGAAATAGTAAAGTGTAGGAAAGATAAAGCAAATAATAAACACATACAAACAATCATATAAACAACACATTTTTTATAGTGGTTCAGAAACCCTATCCTTACGTCCACTCTTCCAAGAGCACAAACTCATTGTGCCTTGGGTTTCACTATATCCCATATAATGGAATAAAAAAGTGCTCCTAGCACTTTTCTAGATTTCAACTCTAGGGGGCGTAAACAGTATTCCCAACATTGGATTCTAATTTCAGGGGGTATAAACATAGTACTCCCAACACTCTTCTAGTTTTCATGAGCTCGCTAGGAAAATCACCAATTTCGCAGATCACCAGCCAACTTGTTGGTCTTTCAGAGCTATCAACAACTCATATAATGTGGTTTTTCAGAGATTACCACTAACTCTCTAGTTTTCAGATTAACCAAAAAACTTATACACATTTAAGCATAGGGGAAGATGAAATCTTTTACAACTCTAATAATACAAAAAGATCTTCCAAAAATGTAAAGTCAATGGCCATAAGGATATGCAAATTGAAGCTCATAAAAGATAGATGAGGATTTAAGTTCTTGGCCACGAGTGAAAAGATATGCATAAAGTTAAGCTCATTTGAAATGTCTCCTTCATTGCCTTTGAATCGTTCCACCTTTTCTCCTTAAACAGCTTCTTCATAATTTCAATCGTTGGAGAAGATTGGTTTCATTGAATGCAAAAATGAGAGCAACAATGAATGAAGAAGACCGTTGAGCTTTCTATCATTGAAGTGCATGTCTTCTTACTTTTCTTCAGCTGCTACATCACCATTCTTTTACAAAAAGGAGGATAAGTTGTTGCTTGAATGTCTTTTCTCATTTTAACGTGATATAGCTAGAAAACTTGCAACACCCCTTGTTGCTAGAAATGGTGACCGAAATGAGTCAACATAATGAAAGCACAAATGTAGATTCAATTTAGATGCAAGTCACATAAATCAATTTTTCTCTAACAAGTCATGGCCTTTCTCTGTCTGCATTTGTCTATCATAAGTTATAGATGAATTTTCTCATTAGTTTGTGTGTTAGTTGATCCTTCATATGTATGATTTGTCTATTGTAAATAATAGATGAACTCTAGTGCTATAGACAAGGTCAAACTAATCTATAGACAAACTTTGCTTTGTTTGCTATAAGTTTTAGACGAATTCCTCTAGAAAATTTGTCTATCGGTCAATCCTTCTTGAGTGTGCTTTGTCTTTTGTTAATAACAAATGAACTATGATGCCTTAAATGATGTCAAACTAATCGACAAACAAACTCTGCTAATTGACAGATAAACTTTGCTTTGTCTATTCGAACAAGCAAAGTATGATGTGTTGGTCTCGTGTAATAGATAGCTCAAGAGGGGAAGGTGAATTGAGCATATAAAAATTATGGCCACATAAAAATCAATGAGCTAAGCAAAAGTTATTATGCAACATTTTTGAAATTTTTATATTTGTTTGTTTGGTAATAGTGGTGGCTTCACCTCCAAATTTAATTTCTCTTAGCTATACTTATTTTAGATATGTAATAGTGTGTGTAATAATTTGAAAGATGAAATGATATAGCAGATACATGCAAAGTAAAGTAATCATGTAGATAATGCATACAACGATTTTTATAGTGGTTCGGGAATCCCATCCCTACATTCACTCTACCAAGAGCACAAACTCATTGTGCCTTTAGTTCTACTGCATCTCATATAATGGAAATATACTAGTGCTCCTAGCACTCTTCTGGATTCCAGCTCCAGGGAGTGTAAACACTAGTGCTCCCAGCACTTTTCTGGATTCCAGCTCTAGGGGGTGTAAAGATAGTGTTCCCAACACTCTTCTGAATTCCAGCTCCAGGGGGCATAAACATAGTATTCCCAACACTCTTCTAGATTCCAGCTCCTAGGGGCATAAACATAGTTCTCCCAGTACTCTTCTCGTTTCACAAGCTCACCAAGAAACTAACTAGTTTCGAAGATCACTAGCAAACTTGTTAGTTTTCAGAGCTCACCAACAACTTAGATAATGTGGGTTTTTTGAGTTCTCCATAAACTCACATAGCTGGTTGATAACACTCATTTTGCACCTTACATTGCCTCTTTTACTAGGCTGATTTATACATAGTTCGAGCATATATAAAATGATGTCTCGTTGAAGCTCATTTGATATCAATACTCCATATGTATGATTAAGATAGAACTTTTAGGCTCATTGTCTATCAATGCAATGGAGATTTATTGTCTAAGAGGAAGCATAATATGATTGAGAGAGTGTTCATTAGGGACAAGAAAATGAGGAAGAAATAACGTAAATGGAATGACATGACCGAAATTGGTCGCCTTTGGAAAATACCAAAGAATTTTCCACTATTATTAATTTTTCTCAATTAATTACATTTGCTGTGTACATCAGAAAAATCATATGTTCACATCCCAAACCACAAGTGGTCCTAATTACATCTCCACAATGGAGAAAACCCTTGATTAAAAGGAAAAG